>JAUZNK010091125.1:0-28970 GCA_035046665.1 Euphysa ruthae | reverse complement strand
TATTATATATACTATATAATACTTTTACTATCAATATTTCAACAAGTACTATATAACATCATTCTACTATTAACATTTCACAGGACTGTAATTTCACAATGGTTAGTGATATGACTTACAAATTTTCCACAGATGGTCAGGATGATAGATTATTGGCTCAAACCAAAAATGAGCAAAATTTGAGGACATGTATGAACTTTTCTGAATTTTTTGGATGATTTAATATGGAATGACCCCATAGGAGATAAGGATCACATTGATAACACATTATTTAAATTCAAAATGAATGCGAGTGTCTTAGCAATAAATGCAAAAGTCAGGTGAAAAGATTTTTTTTCATTTTCACAAATATCTGTAACTGATATCACACAAAAGCTTAATGATTTGAAAACTGATAAAACTATTACCTATAAAAACATCCCAGTAAAATAACTTAGATATATCTGAAGTCTCTTCACAAACATTATTTGAGATATGCAATAATTGTATTTTAGGTCTTGTTTTCCTGAAAAACTAAAACTAGCAGATATAACTCCAGTTTTAAAAAAAGAAGATTCAGCATAAGTAAAAAAATATAGACTTGTACGTGCACTACTAAATTAAAATAAAAATAAATAAAATAAAAATAAAATAAATTATACAACTGTAAGTGTACTAGCAGTAATATCAAAACTTTTTGGAAGGCTGATACAAAAATAAACAGGGCGTTATATAAAAAATTCCCATTCTTCTTATTCATGTGGATAGAGAAAAGGTTATAATTCCCAACATACTTTGACAGTGATGGTCAAGTAGTGGAAGAAATCTTTAGACAAGAAAGGGTATGCAGGATGTGTTTTTATAGAACTTTCGAAAGCATTTGACACTCTTAATCATGATTTACTGCTTACTAAGCAACATGCCTATGTTATAAATAAATTTGTCTTGAAATTAAAGAGTTATTTGAAAAATAGATGGCAGCTACAAAAATAGAAATTTAATGATGTTCCTGGATTGAATTGATCTTTGGTGCTACGTAAAGGTCAACATTAGAACCCTTAATATTTATTTACATGATTTGCTTCTTATTATTAAAAAGTCTGACGTTTGTAATTTTTCAGATGAAACCACGTTGTACGTGTGCAACCAGGATTTAGAATTTGTTTATTCATTGTTAAGTCAAAATGAAACACTACTAGGAATAATTATAGATAAATATTTATATTCTAATAAACGTTTTTCAAATATATGCATGAAAGTAGGGAGAAAGTTCAGTGCAAGAAAAATTAGCAAGTTTATTCTGTTTAACAGGAGGAGAACTATTTTTAAAGCTTTTATTGAATCCCAGTTGTGCTATTGTCGACTTGTTTGTTGGATGTTAGATTTAACAGCAAAATAAATAGGCGTCATGAAAGAGCTTTAAGTTTATAGTGGCTATGATGTCTTAACTTTTTAAGGAACTTTATAATTCATTAAAAATACATCAAAATAATGTTCAGAAACTTGCAGTTGAACTTTATAAAAGTAAGAACAATCTTTCGCCACAAATAGTTTATGGTTTGTTTAGCAAGAAATCAATGCAAAGAAAAAGGCGTAACAATGATATTTTCATTAAACCTTAAATTAATAATGTACATTCGGGTGATATAGAAAATAGTACCAAAAATATACAAAGAAATTTAATCATTAGCAGAATTTAAAAGAAAAATCAAAAGGTGGATACTGGAATGTGCATGTAAATTATGTATAGATTACATACAGGGTATAGGTTATATTTAGTATGCTTTATGAGTTTTAGTGCATTTAAATATAATAGAATTTTTGGTGTATTTTAAAATTTAATATTACAAAGTGTTTATGGGTGTAAATAGTTAGCTTTTGATTAGTTTGACTAACATAGAGTATATTTTTTACCATACACTATAATATATATAAAAATTGTACTTGCTCATTCTTTGAAGGAAGTTCAATAGCACTTTGAACGTCTTTTTTCATCCTTCTTATCATGTAAGGTGTTATAGTATCTTTTAATACGCAAGAGCATTTATACGCAGTTTGCACCTGGTAATAAAAAGTCTAATATCACAAACGGGTTAAAACAACTATTTTATATAATAAGCTTCAAATTCTGTTAAAAGATAAAAATGTTTTAGCAAACCCAAAAATCATATCGTCACTAGAATTGAGACAATTATTTTTTTAAAAAAAATCAAACAGCAACAAATTTTCTATTTTATTAGCAAAGCCAAACTGAATATACAAAATTTTATCACAAAATAAATTTTTAACTAAAGTAGTGAAATTTTTATTCATTTATTTTTTTTTTTTTAATAGGCTGGTATGAAATTTTATTTTCTCTTTTTTCATGCTATAGATATGTCAATTTTTATATTAAAAATTTGTATTAGACCTATAAAAGTAAGTAATGATTTTTTATTCTAAACCCTGCTTGAGACGTTTCCAACACTAAAAAGGTTCTAATAAGGGAAAGAACATGTCTTGACAAAAAAAAAATTACTTGCACTGTACTAGCATTAGCATAACCACCCATAGTGATGGGTATTGAAAACTCTGTCATGAATACTGGCAACGTACCAAGTCGTCCAGGATACACAAAATCAAATAGTGACCAAAGCTCTTTCAAACAGTTTTGCATTGGTGTTCCAGTCAGAATGAGTCGATGACATGTGTCAAACTAGATTTTAAAAAGATAAAATAAAAGATAAAGTTTGAATAAATTTTTAAGATTTTAATGTCTGCTCTATTATTTTTTTGCAAGAAAAATGAAGAAAAAGTGACCTGCTGAAAATTATGTCTTAAATATTCACTTTAAACTAGAAATTTGTTATGCTGGGTCATCAACAAAAAACGCAGCTCATAAGAGGGATTGAGCGTTTTTATATCTTTCAAACAAGCACTACTTTAGAAAACACTTTTCATAAGGCACCCTAGACTATTTTAAGTTTACACATTTAATTTATGTGACTTTATGAAAAATTCTAACATGATCATAAAACTTGCTTATTGGTAGTGTACTAATTGTTGGAATTATGATTTCATTTTGTTTTTTTTTTTACTTTTATTTTTGTGTAGGCATTGTAAAAGTTCTCAAAATGTGAAAGAAAGTTTGATATAATGTAGCTTATCATCGCAAATCGAACAAAAAGAAATTTTTCAAGGAAAACTTAATGACTGAGGACAGCAAAAATCAAGCACAAAACTTTCCACTTTTTTGCTTTTGGTGACATCAGCTTCCAACCATAACTGCAAAATCTGGGCATAGTACTTATCATGAAGAACAGCTGAAAACTTGCATATTCTCATGCAGTTTGTTAGATTTGGTTGCTTCGTTATGTTCTGGATACGTATGCAAATTAACTTCATCAACGAATATGACTCTACTTCAGCAGTTGAAGGCGGTACTAATGCTGCAAGAGTAAGAAATCTTGTCAGCTCTGAGTGACGGACAGAAACACCATCCAAGGTGATAACAATATTTGAAAGGTGTACTTTTGATTGTGTTGCAGACCTTTTGCTTCTTCTTCTACATTGCCAATTGTCTTCCCAAGCTCTTTTTTTCTTCTTTGGCGATAGTGCTGTTAATTGTGACTGACATTATACTAGATGTTGTTTGCATTTAATAAATCGCCAGATTCCCAATCAATAAAATCTTTTAAAACAAACAATTTAAATGCTTTATATTGGATTTTGACTTCATCAACATTTACAATTGCTGGAAAGGTATTATTTTGCAAAATGTAATGACTACTAATAAATTTGTGTATGTCAATTTATCTGAAAATATGCAAAGTGTCGCAATTGCGTTTGCGATAATTAACTCATCACGTAAACCCCTTAACACAAGCTGTTTTTTTCTCAGGTACAATGTTTCTAGAGATGACACAAATGATTTGTACTTTAAAATCTAAAAAGTATATACTTGTTTAAGGAGATTGAAATTGGTAAAACTGTTGAATTAAGACAACACCTCTTAATATAAGTATTACGATATTGTGATGAGTTACCACTGGTAAGGCTGCTATTTTTTATTAAGGTATTTTATTTAGATATTTTTTTGATGTCGATTCGCTTTAATCCCCATCTAACAAATTTAAGATATGATGTTTTCACAAACCATTTAGAATACATTGGTATTATTCAAAAAATTAATTCCTAAGAAATACTTGGCTAACATTTCACAATATTTAATGCATGCCTTCGTAATGCCTTTTTAGCAGACTGATGTTTATTGGACTCTTCGTGACCTTACAAATATCTTTTCGGGTAATCTCGCAATCTTTTACTGGCTTGATACCACACTTATTTTTGTCTTGTCCTTCTTTACCTGATGAAAATAATTCACAGGTTTTACATTTGTACCCGTTTCCAACTTCATTAAATGTATTTTAAGGGAAATATTTAAAGTATTTTTTTGCTCGAAAAGACCTATAGTCAATGTTATGGTATGAGTCGTTTAAGTAAAATCTGTAGCTAATTTGATAAAAATCACTTTGCTATGAATGACATTAAAAGCTGAGCTAATAGAAAATTTGAGAAATCCCTTGAGAAAAAAAAAGAGAAAATAAAACTTGGCTTGAATTCAAATTTTTGAGTCGCATAGTATTTAGTATTATAATTTCATTGTGCTAACTATAGTATTTTTAAATGAATTAGTTTCTTTGATTTTAATAAAATTGTCCTCTCAAAAAGACTGCAAGCATGCACGAAAATAAATGACCACTCTCCTTCCAAATAGACCTGCAGTGTAATCCACTGAAATTCTTTTACTTTACCATATCTTAGTCATTACCTCAACTAGTCGATTCTCCAACACGTATTCCTGATCGTGACAATCAAATACCTTCTTTACTTGAGCTATTCCTCTCATCGAATCCTGATATCTGCAAGACATCTGTGTTTAGTCCTTTAAGAAACTCTGACCACACAGTGGGTAACGTTGACATCAACTTTAACATGATCTCTTCCCATGAGCCACCAATCCAATCCATAGGAAATTATTTTTCTATCACTATGGAGACTAGGACAGCTTTCATGATACTCCACTTGAACCCATCTTGATACAAAGCATTATGTTAAGGAAATTGTTTCTTGGCATCTATACTTATTTTTATACTTATACCCTCTGGAGAGTCTCAAGTACCACAAAAACTTTTATTCAAAAAAATTTTTTTAATATATATATTATAGCTTTCATGATACTCCACTTGAACCCATCTTGATATAAAGTATTATGCTAAGGAAATTGTTTCTTGGCATCTATACTTATTTTTATACTTATACCCTATGGAGAGTCTCAAATACCACAAAAACTTTTATTCAAAAAAAAATTTTTTAATATATATATATATATATATATATATATGATATATATATATATATATATGCGAAAGTTGCCATTTTAAAAAATAGTGATGCAATGTCATTGTGGCAGCCATTTTAATTTATAAAAATTTATAAGTACTAAAAATATCTTAACTTTGGCTGAACTTTGAGATGCTTTTCACTAAAATTTTAAATCTAGTCACTTAAGAATTTTGCAATTAATATAAGATTAATTATTGTAAAATTAGATGATCACATATTTCAACTCAATCAGCAGACAAAATTAAACAAATTAAGACAAAAAAATGACGTTTCTGAAAAGATATAGGAAATAATGAAATATGACACAACAAACAGGTTCAGTAATTTAAAAATGATTCGCTACTTCCTTGGGTACCGTATTATACTAGCCTGCTATAAGTCTCCGACGTAAGCTAATTAATTGGACTTCTTCACCAGTCTGAATAAATTTGTTGTTAATAGCAATTACACCGTAGATAAGATACATATAATGATGCTGCCTTCTTCAAAATATTATTGTAAGTATAGAATGTTCAGACTGTAAATATACATCAAAGAAACTTACTGGCTAGATGGTATCAAAAATATTGGCACATTAAAAATATGCTAAATATGTAATTGTTGAGCAATCTCTTGTGATGTTGTGGCTTTTCGCTTTTTATACTATATACTTATATTTATATATAGATATTAATAAACAATTTGGTGGTTTTTGTAATTAAAGGCCAGCAGTTATATAATATTGAAAGATAATAAATACTGTCAAATATTTTATGTTTTTAAATAATTTTAAATAAATTTTCTTTTTCTTTTCTTTTTTTTTTTTTTTTTTATCATTCCATTAAATTCTAATCAAATAGAGATATAATATCCGGTTGGTGATGTTGGTGGTCACGAAAAACGGGTAGTTATATCTAAAAAAAAAAAAAAATTGCAAACCTTTCAGTAACTTTGTAGCAACTACAGTCTTTTTGAATTTTGAAAAATTAGGCTGCAAAATAAAATCATAGGCACATTTTTATAGGAAATATATCCAGAAATAAAACAAATTCCAAACTCATATATTCAAAAATATGTCTAAAGTACCTGTAGCAGGTAAAAAATCAAAGTATAAAAAACAATTACTATCTTTTCAGGTTTATATTTCTAGATATATAATTTAAATATATATTTTTTGAAATATTTCTCCAGTGTTCAACAGCAAAAACCATATGTTTGCCTATTACAAAATTAAGTTAAATACTATAACTCGATTAATCATTATACTGGTTGTATATTCAAATTCTCAAAGTAACTTATTATGGATACTTACTTGTTTACATGCTAATGTTATGTGAGCGTCAGGGTTGCGTATTTGATGGCCCTCATCAAGAATAACGTACTGCCACTTATGTTTATACAATTCTTGTTTGTGTTTGCGAACACCTCCATATGTTGTAACCAGAACACCAGGGTGTTTGTTGATTGCTCGAATTAATGTCAGCTAAAAAGTAAACTATAAAGTATCTTTAAACTCCATGCAATTGTAAGTAAATCAAATGTTAAATTACAAAAGGTATCCAAACAACGAATCTAATTACAAAGGTTGTCTAAATACCCAAATTAATTAGTTTTCCTGAGTTTATAACTCTTCAATAAAAATTTCCTATTGAAACATAGTGTGCTTATTTTCATCATAAATTAGTTATCATAACATTCTTATTACTTTTAAATTATTGAAGACTTATGTTAAATAACACAGAAATAAATAACTCTCAGTGTTGTATTATAAAATTGATAAATAAATGTGCATGGAAATAAATAAAATGTCTCAATATATTGAGTTTCAGAAAATGTTTTTATTTTTTAAATTTCAAACAAGTTTTCAAAGCAATCCTTACATCTTAATGTTTTATTTTATTTTTGAATGACAATATAATGATTTAATTCTGGATTCCTAACTGGAATAATTTCTATTGATTCATAACAGCAATAAACACAAAACACCACAATACACATTTTGAAACAAAGGTATATTTGTAGCCCTCATACAGTGCTATAACTTAGTTTTTACTTTTGGCTTCTGTTCCAACATAGGGATGTTTGAGAAATAAAGCATGGCTCAGATCTAGATTTTTAAATCTTAGTGATTGGTTTATTAACAAAAAACTCATTTCAATGACCTTAATACTATATCAAATCTAATCTAAAATAAAATCAAATTTAAAATAAATATAAAATCAAGAAAGCGTCATACAAAGGCATAAAAATCAAACATTGTACCTAAGTTTAATATCTAAATAAATATCATTCTTTATCATATTCTTAGTAAAAATTCAATGCTTTTTATCGCCTTGAATCAAATAAAATCCAAACTATTTTTTAAATAGGAACAGGCACCTTACCTTTGAAGGCTTGTGTAAAACTATGATTCAACCTAATTATGTTAATTTAATTATGCTTGTTTTATTTAATTATGTTAATTTAATTTAATTATGCTTGCTCAAACTAGGGAATATAAACCACATAAGACCAATTCACAATATTGCAAAGTTTTTAACAAGAAATTCTCTGTGAGCATCGCTGATACTTTTAAAAATTTAATTTCTTCTCTGAGGCCATCTTTTTGGAACAAATAAAAAGGATATTTAATGAGTAAAAGTGCTAACACATTCTAAGATAATGCCAAATATGTTGTTTAGCCAATTCAAAACATAAATTCAACTTAAACAAATCAAGTATCTGAACTCCTGACCAATGCTTCTAAAAAATTATTTTAAAGCTTGTAACAAAGATGGTTTTTGCAGGAATTCATGATGAGCTGGAATAACATAAATGATTTGATGATTAAATTTATGTTAAAAAAGCTAGAAATCAACTGTTTTTAAATTAGAACATACCTAAAAATATCTTTTTTTTGCCGTTTTCTGACCGACTCAAGCAAAAACTCTATGATAGTAATAATTTTGACGAGGTATTGAGAAAATTAATTTTTTTTGCATTAAAGTCATCCAAAATGAAAAAAAGCAGAGTCATAACTATTTTTGTCTGAAGTCGTATTCGGAATTATAATTTTTATAAACAAACAAAATGGCGACTTACTAAATGCAGTCCTTACAATTCACCTTTGCAATTGGCTATTGCCAACCTGATTGCCAAAGTAATTATCAATAGCGCCGAAAAAAAAAATTAACGAGGCAGTTTTCATAAAAGAAGGGTGACCTTGGAACAAAGAACACATAGCTAAGCAATTAAAAGTAAACGTTCTCCTTGATAATAATTTATTTCTTTAATAATAATAGAACCAAAATAGGATATGAATGGAAAAATATTAATAACAGAATAAAGATAAAAAAAAATTTTTTTGATATAAACTACAAATTTGAAATAATTTTTTGTTTAAATTCTAACCGATAACTCACAAAAACCACTTTGTTTATAGTTTTTATCCAAGGTACTCTCACTTGAAAAGATGAAAATAGAAAAAATATTTTATCTTTTTTAAAGAAATAATACATAGGTAGCGTGGGCGACAGTGCGTATATTATAAATCGGAAATTTTCGAAAATGATAAAAACGTTTTTAACATTAAAAATAAGAATATATCCCTTGATTTTTTTTTTAGATAAATTTTTTTTATTGATTTAAAGAATTTTAAAATATTTTCGAATATATATACTTTGTTATATCTTTTCCAACTGCATGAATCACTTTGTTGACTTTTAGTATGCAACAGTGCGGCTTTTTAGGAATCGCAGAAGTCGGACGCAACACTTTTTTTTTCTGTACTCAGTAAAATGCAAATCGCTTGAGAAATAATGAAGATATTCTGGTCTGGTATTTTCTTAGCCCTGAAAAGAAGTCTGGGTATAGAAATATAAAAATCTGGATCCGAAATTCTGGTAGCGTGGCCTTCAAAAGTTGAAGTAAAGTATGTTTCGCTTGTTTAAGTCAACTTATATATATAAAGATTTATCTTTAGTTTACTATTTTTTAAATATTTTACCTTTTATCTATCATTTGCAAAAAAAAAATAGAACCAGAGCATAAATATTTCTCAAGTGATAGCTATTTGAAATTTTGTAGTTTCACTTTTTCGATTTTTTTTTTTTTTTTTGAAAAATATGTCTGATAAAGAAAACCTAAGTGTTTCTTCTATAATTCTAGATGAATTGCCCTCAATTATTACAATTTCACCTGAACTTTCATGTGAGGAAGAGCCTCACATTGATACTGATACTAATAGAACTGCAAATATACTTTTGTAGACAATCTTGCAGATAACTTAAGAGTTACCAAACAGTTGGAAAATTGAAAGCAAGATAACATTGATGCTTGAAATATTTTCTGTTGTTGATAAGAGAGATTATTCTTGTTCTCATAATAAAAAAGTTATTGATGTTTTTGTGGTTTTGATACTTGCAACATTGTCAAACTAGTTACTATTTAAAAAAAAAATATTTTGAATGATATAAAAAAATATAAATCATCTGTTTTGAGTTTGAAGTCTGAAGCTCCCTACCTAAATAATTTGTTAAATACAGAGGATGTTTGTAGCCATAATAGTAACCAGATTATTAGTAGCTTTGCTGAAAAATGTGGTCTTACGCACAAGTTATATTTTGTTGCAATGGAAAAAAATGTTGTTAAAAAAATCTCACTGACAATTAGGGCAATTCTTGATTTGGAAATATTTGTAATAGGTGCTCAAAGGTTGACGTGGAACACTTTTTTAAAGCTATTAAGCAATATCCAAGAGTCCAAGAGTTTGACTTCTTAGCCAAAGGCTAAGAATTCATTGTGCATTTCAATAAGCTGCATCCTTATAGGTGTTAGTATATTGTAGTTAATGCCCTACACCCTTGCACCCTATTATAAAGCTGCATCTTTCATAGATGTTGTTAGCTCATGCAAATATGAGATGTTTATTTATATGTTTATCGTGCTTGTTTTTCATTTATTCATTTTAATTATTTCAGTACATAATTATTAAATCACTCAAAAGGGTAAAAATAATATAATTTACATCGTGACCATTAAAATTACTGTTTATACTATAACGTGGGCTATTTTGCACTATTTTGATGGTCAGGCAGAGCCATCAAATACAACAAAATACTGCTCTTTTGGTGCCACTTGATAATATGAGGAATTCAGTTCCCAAAATTGGTCGATTTCTGGCATACTGAAATCAGAATATCTCCAGATCCGCTTAACCTCTGGCAAAAAGTAAGGTCATTTTGGAATTGAGAGACCAAGGCCTTTCATTTGAGACTAAAATTGGATGAATTTGATCATTTTGAAATTTTAAGTGACCTCCCTAACATACATAGCTTTTTTGTCTAGCCACTTTCTTTTAAAAAAAAAAATAAACATTTAAAATTTTAATTTACGTAGATATTTTTTGCTTGCAAAACAATGTTTTTCAAGGTTTGCTAAACAGCTAAAAGAAGTTAAAACAGACTATTTACATCTTTATTCCTGTGTTTTACCCTATTACAGTCAATCAGTGTCTTTAACTGCAAAATAAATAAACAATTTATTTCTTCTATCTATGATTTATTTTGTTTATTAGCAACTACTAAGTTTTGTTTACTTCAATTCAACCTACCGTTAATTATTCATGACTACCAGTCCTGTTAAAAACACAAAAACTTCATTATAATCACTTTTTTATTTTTATATAATTTTGAACAGCAAGCCATTCTCCTCGATAATCAAAATCATAAAATTTTAAAACATCAACATTTTGAAAATAATAAAATTTAACTTCATATACAGTAGTGATTTTTCAACATTTGATTCTCAGAAAGCATGTCACTTGAAACATTTAAAAAGTGGGATGTTATTAACAGAAATTTAAAATGTTATTTTATAATAGAGCAAATGTGAGATTTTTGAAAATAAACATGACTTAATTAAAAAAAAAGATTAAACTATTATCTTAATAATCTTATTTAGAAAGATATATTTTTATATATCAACTCAAACTTTTGTGCCTTAAAATGTTTTTTTTTCCATTATTATTTCATTTGATCTTATAAAATAGGGTTTAAACCCCTGGACTGTAAGTATATAAACATATTTGCTCTCGTCCATAGGTTTTTTTAAACTTTAATGCTGTTCTATTTTTTTTTTCATCACTTTTACAAAAGTATAAACTCATTTCTCAGAAATGTTTACAAGGTAATATTATAAGCAAGCATTTAACTTTACAGCAAATGTTTTCATTATCTGAAAAATATGTATGCTATTTTTTCTACTTTGATTTATTTTATTGCTCATGGGCTTATGAAATTTGTTCAATGTCGCAAATTTAGAAGTAAGTACTTAGCAACCAGTCTGTTTGTTTGAGGGCATAAGTAATTGATATTTTCTTATTTAATTTATTTATTCATTCATAATACAACTTAAAATATAAATAGGCTTACCTGATTACCTACAAATGTCCCTGAATCATGTAGTATTGCAACACGAAAATGAGGCCACCACTTCTGAAATTCACACACCCATTGATGTAACACAGTGGTTGGACAAACAATTAACACCGCTTCAAGGCCGACTTTCCTAAATTCAAAAAATCTCTCTGTAAACAAAAAAAGAAAAAAAAAAATCTCATGTCTACTAACATATAATCCAAATAAATTTCTATTATAAAATAGTACTATCCTGTCATGAGAACATCGTAAAATTGAAACTTATCTAAACCATGCCCAAACATTTTGCATCTGGAAGTATTTGCCCACTATATAAAAGATTAAAAACATTAATGTTTGTATGTTTGAAAGCTTCAGAAAATTCCAAATAACTCAAAAATAAAATATGGTTTTCTCAGGTTTATCTTTAAGAATTAGCCTAAAATTAAATGGAAAACAAATTATTAGGAACATAAATTGGTTAAAAATAAAAGACTCCTTATGTACAAGTTAAATCACAAATATTAAACATCACTAAGTGGAACACATTATTGCAAAAAACCTGAATCATAAACATAATCATGATCATCAGCCTACACACAAAAATAAAAAAAAAAAATTTGTTATAACAAATATTAATTCATCTCGCCTATCAGGTTAGACTTAAATGGAAATCAAAATATTTTTAATTAATGTTAATTTTATAAAAAATACATGAAAAACACACCTATTGTTTAAATTGTTTCCTTTCTTTGAATATGCAAGTCCAATGAGAAAAACGATCACCTGTATAGTCTTTCCCAGTCCCATTTCATCACCAATAATTCCTCCAACTTCCTGGGAATGAAGCTGCCATAACCATTTCACTCCAACCTTCTGATATCTAATAAAAAATATTGCAGTACAATGATATTCTTCTATTAAAGATGCTTGAAGACTAATGTTTGATAATTTTGAAACGCTGGCACCAAAAAAAGATACATATATCATCAAACTTAAAAATATTATGGAAAGAGTTACTCTCTTTAACCCTTTACCAATATTAACAGTCTTACCAGGAAATGATGTTGGAAAGCCTGACGATCCAACTGAGTTTAATTTTCAGGACTAGTTATATGTTTATGGCTTTATGCATTTAATTATTATTCATATGCCTGGAACATAAACACATTTAGCACACATTTATTTTTATTTAATTCTTTAAAAAATTTTTTCTCAAAAATCTATTTTCTTTTTTCTTTTTTTTTATTAAAAGATGGTGTTTGGTGTGTGAGTATGGATGGGTTGATAATTGATAATTTTTTTTTTTTTTTGTAATGGTAATAATGGTATAAGCTTAAAATGAGCCCTACCTTCTATACTTTAATATAACAGAAGTTATGACCAATAGCATAAAGAGAGGTTACGTTTTTTTTTTTTATTAATACTTTGCTTTAAAATGTATTTATAGCTTATACGTTAGAATTTTGCCTCTGGCGTGCAAAGGGTTAAGAAAATATGTATAAGTATAACATAAATAATTTTTTGCCAGTAGATCTAGTTAATAGCTTCACTGTTCATGAAAGTATGACTAGCTGGTGTAGCTAAGGCAATGTATATGAATTATAGAAGCTGGGTCAGAATTAACAATTTTAACAGTTTTTTTTTCAATGTATACTTTTATAACTTCACATCTAACATGATTTTTAAAAAGTTTTTTTTAGCAGATGAAATTCTGATACCCTCATAGCTGGTGTGTAAAATTGTTGTAAAGCCGCAGTAACTATCTGATGCTATACAACAATTTACTCATTCTCAAAATAATTAGTCACCATACTGACGCGCAGATACTAGATAATACATAAATACACCTACAATGTGGCAAGGGGTGGACCTATGCTGGAATGTTATATAGCAATCAGTACATGGGAGATTAGCTCAGATGTTTTTATAACATTACACTTTACTTGACTGAAAATTAGACATAAATGTTTTATATCTCTTTATCAGAATTTCGAAAGTGGGCAATTAAAAACAATTCCAGTGAAAAACTTGACTAAAGTAACATCACAAGAATACTGCCGATTATTTATGATAATAGATTTGTATCAAATATGTTGAGCTCAAGCTCTTTCTATAATTTATAAAATAATCCGATAACTTCATTAGTTAATAAAACAAATAGCTGTCATTTCTAAATTACAAATAACTGTTTTTCTTTTTTTTTAGTGTTGTTCCCTTAAAGATTAAACCAAATTAAGAGTTTAAATTCAGAGCTTATTTATAAAAAGAAACACAAAAATTTTAATTGGAGACTATAGCAGTACATTACCGAAATCGTACTTTAGATGCTGAGAGAAAAGTTTTTTTCTAGGTAACACAATAGGAACTAAAAGAAACGCATAATGTGCTAGAATGAGGAGCAGTAAGAACAAGAATAAAGAATTTCTATCTTTTTTAGCCAGTAAAGAACTGCCATTAGTTATAAAACATAGACTTTATAAAAGCAATAAAAGGGTCAAACTATGTAGTTTGACACAAAATTGGTAGAGGCTCTAAGAAAGATTAAAGATTGGTAAAGCTGCGGGAAAAACTACAGTTGAGCTTATTACAAGTCTAGCCTGTCAGAATACGAAAGACGGAGTTATCATGAAAGACTGGCAGTCCAGTGTTGTAGTTAATTGTTTAAAGGGTAAAGACGATACTCAAGAAGAAAAAATATAGAAGTATAAAGTGAAATGATTGATTGATTGATTGATTAATTACTAAGTTATTTAGAACAATAGCTCATATAGATAAAATCCATTCTGGTTTTACTCATTTCATAACAGTAAAAGTATTTAGGAAAGAAAAAGAACTGCTTTCCTAGATTTTGAGACAGGTTTTGATAATGTGTCACGTAAAACACTTTAATGGGCAATGAGTAGGGGTAGAAGAGTGGCTAAGATGGTGCAATATGTGGTATAATGGTGTATACAGAAAGTCACATTAGTATTAATAATACAATCAATGATGAATTTAGTGTGAATGTTATTTTCTTTTAAAGGTGTTGTCAATGTAATTTAGAACAAGGTGTCCATGAGAGTCGTTGTAGGCAGATTCTTTGGTTATTATAATGGAGTCTATAGAAGAGTTAGAAAAGTCGAAGAAAGGAGTATAAGAGAAAGGGTTGAGAGTGAATGCAGTAAAATGTTGAGTCATGATTAGCAGCAGTGAAATCAAGAATATTCTTGAACTTGAAAAAAAAAACCTTATGAAGTTTGCAAAAAAAGAATTGGTGATAAACAAGTTTTTTTGTCAAACCTGTAAACATTGGATTCAAAGAAAATTCAAAAAGAATAAGAACTGGCATTCAATTTATATTTAAGGTGAGAATATAAATTTTTCCAGCTTCAGTAGTGTACAGCAGCAGTGGTTCATAAGTTAATAGCTTCTGCTGTTCAGGCGAAATCATAAGTAACAAAGAAGGTATTGATAAAAGTGCTATTTGTAAGGTATATTATGCTTAGGTAAATTATTTCCATGTTAAGTTGTAGAGCTTTGTCAGTTTAGGTTAGTGTGAGGTTTTATGAAGCTTGTGTCAAAAATGTTATGTTGAATGGAAGTGAAACAAAGGTGCTGAAACTTAAAATCTTAATTTTTTAATAGGAATGACATGAGAATGGTAACTATTCTCATGGATTTTTAACACCAGTCTAAGGGACAAAAAAAAGTTTAGATGAGCTGAAATAAGGTATTCATAGCATCAAAGATGTTTATTATTCAGGTCAAAAAAATTAATGGGTTGGGCAATTTAGGGAAAATAAATATTTACTGTTTAAGCATGCCCCCATGTGTAGCAGACGGGTCTTACCATTTCGTAAAATGTTGGAGCAAAGGTTTTACAGCAAGATGCCCTTCCTAATGCTATATTCCATATGTTAATACAGGAACTGGATCAACTAATATTTCCCGTGTTCCTGTGTAAATATATAAATATTGAAATTGAAAGACCCTCTATGAAAGAAAGACCTAAAAAACCTAGAGAGATAGCTAGAGGTGACCTAAAAGAGAATAAATTAATTGTAGTAAAAGTAATGAATTGGCCAAAGATAAAACAAATTGAAAGTCTTTTAGTACCCATACAAACATCGAGAACAGAAGCTAAGCTGCAAGTGATGATCATGATGACGATGATCAGAATTTCACTCAAACCGATTGTAGCAAAATAACTTTCACGGCTTTTAGGCATATCCGACAATAAAATATCAAAATCTGATATACAAGAAGGACAATAAAATAAAACTTATATTCACTTATAAAGTTTGCTCCATATTTTCTTGGGAAGAACAAAACAATCCTCAATATTAACATCATCACCATCACTGCCACCATCTTCAGAATAATCTGAAGAGTTATATTCTTCCATCACTTCCCCAGCTTTACACGCTGATTTAAATCGATCTTTCATTTTCAGTTTTCTAAAATAAGTTTACTAGTTTTAGAAAATGTTAATCACATTTTTTTTTTTTTTAATTTCTCTCAAAAAGCTACTTATTGATACAGTTAAATTACATGCTAAGTTTAAAAAAATATGATGAATGGACAAATGGTAGAATTTAGAATTTTATAGCACCACAATTGTCTTTGATTATAATCTAGGAAAGATTTTTTGTCTTGTGGTTATAATTAAGAAAATGGCATGTTCTTAGCAAAAAAAAAATATATATATTTTATACCTCAACCTTTCTCTAAACAGATTAAAATCTCCATCATCTTTAATCTTTGATCGTATAAATTTTTTGACTACTTTTCCTCTTTTTCTGCAAATTTTCTTTTTATCAAGGAATTTTTTTTTATAAATTTCATCATCAGTTAAAATATCTGTATCCTCATTATTTTGCTCTGGAAAATACTCATCATCAGAAGATTTTCGCTTAGGCTTTTTCTTTTGAAATGAAATATTGTTGAAGGAAATATCCTTATAAAATCCTTTTAAATTCTTCAACCTGTCAAAGTCACTTAAACCATAGACCTCATCATTATCTTCTTTAGACGTCTTAGTATTTTCTTTATATACATCAGCGTTTTTTGCCTTTAAAGCATCAAATGGAGTAATTTCACCAAGCTCAACAGATCCAACAGCACTTTGAATTTTTGAGGAATCAAGTGAGCTGCTTTCACCGTTTTCCAATCTAACAAGTTGTTTCTGTAAATCAGAGAGTCTAAAATGAAGTTTTTTAATATATTTTTCTTTAGTTGCTTTTTTCTGCAAAAGAGAAAATGAAATTCTTTTAGTAGAATTAGCATCGCCTTCTTTTGCTTTATAAAACAAAGTGTTGATTTTGTCGATTTCATCATTAACAATTTTTATCTCATTTTTTAAAGAGCAAATATCCTTACGCAAGCTATCTTTATTAAAGTTATTTTCAGCAGATTCTAACGCAGAGTCAACTTGTTGCACTATCCCTTCTTCAAACTTACTTTGTTCATACACATCTACATTAAGATCACGTAACTCGCTTGCTTGGTCTTGCAACGAAATGTTTTTAATACAACCAATATCAATAGATATACCGTAGCTTTGTATATTGTGATTACTTTGCTCAACACCTAATTTAATTTTACTGCAACCATCATTGCCCACAGTAGACATTTTGTTTAATCTAAATAAAATTCTTAACACTCAATATTGTAACTCCCTGGTAAAAACTTGTCTGTCATATGTAGATAACCAATCAGGTTTAAAAGATATTTCTAGATACATGTTGTATTTTCATAATAGAATAGCATAAAAAATATGTTAAAAATAGGAGAACTTTCTAACAACTCCAGCGACACCAGTAACACCAGTCATAACAAAAATAAGATTAAATTCTGAAAATGCAATTTTCTCACTTTAATTGCCATTCTAAATAGTTTTCAGAATGACAGAAAATCTTAATTTAATTGAAACAATAATTCCTATATAGTTAGTAGAATTTTAACATAACTTCTTAAAAAAAAAAAAAAAAACATAATTGGATAAAATTTTATCTGTTTGAAGGCGCTAAAAAGAAAGAATATTCAAACAGTTAATATCTAAAATTATCAGAAAAATAAAAAAAAAATTTACCAATATCAGACTGAAGGTTTTGACAAAAGATAAAGAGATGTTACTTAACGGCTTTTGATGGCATGAATAGTAAGGTATAAAGCAGTTTCATTGGTTTTAGTTAAGTATCAAATATTTTCTGTTTACTTAATTCACTGATATCTTGCTTACTAAGTTTAGGTAACTATGGATTTTAATTCATTTTTGAATATATTCAATTTGAAAAAACATGGCACAATCAATCAATATATTTCAGGTGATAAGCTATGGATTTCCAATAAATAAAAATATCCTCTTATAAATATCATAATAATAGAAAAACATTACAATAATCTTAATTACAAATGATTTTTGATTAACAAGAGATCAGCAGAATTAGGTTTTAAAAACATGAATTAAACATAAGGACAATTGTGAATTGTAGGGCACACAGGCACAGTGACGATTAGAACAATGTGGACATGGACCACGATGGGTTGAAAATATGTAACAACAAAAGAAAATGAAAGCAATGAAGGAGGCAGGGACAGGGTAAGCAAAAAAGAGGATATGATATACATTTTGGAGTTGCCAAAGAATAAAAAAAACCTGAGAAACTGAAGAAAATAAAAAAAGATAATGAAGGATCAATGTTTGAAAAGTTAAAGATATTAAATACAGAGTATTTAATAGTACAGGTGAGGTCATAATTTTTTAATGACTTAAATTAATAACCATATTTTGCCCAAACTGTGAAGGTTCTTTTCAAAAACTGGTGGAAAGCTAGAATGATATTTATCCATAAAAAAAAACTAATAAAATTTAAGTATTTTATGAACTCATTGATCTGAAATTGGATATAATTTATGAAAAATAGATTTAACTTTGTTTTAAAGAGCAGTCTTGAAAGTTCTACTGACCCAGATTTACCTCAAACCTGACAAGCGTATCTGAGGTGTGAACCAAATAAACCTATGAATGATGAATATTTAAAAATATTTCCAAATTAACTAAAAATCATACTATAGACGTGGTAGGATTTTTAAAGCTGAAGGCTGGTTTTTTCTAAAATGTGCTAATTTTGGGCATTTCAAAATATTTTTGAACTTCAGAGGTTTTTTCCAGAAAAAATCAACCAATTTTTATCTGAAATATTATAATCTTTGTGTAAAAATAAAATAAAACTATTAAAATCTATAACGTTGATAACTTTAAAACATTCATTTTGGCTTCTTTTTGACTTCATGGTGTATATGACGCATTGAGCAAAATTAACACCGGGAATACCTCAATCTAATGTTTCTGTGTGTTGGTTGTATTTTTTCGCATATATAAATTTATCATCTGTTTGAGTAGCTGTAACTTTTTTTGAGATGTAACCAGCAATATAAAATAATACAGAAGTAGCGTCGATGGTAACATATGCCTCTAAGTCTGGTAAGTCATCAAGTATGAAAATCTTATATTCATTCAATTCACAAGCACATATCACAATCATGCCCATCTACTCCATCTAACTCCAAACTCATTCTGAGTGATAATTTAGCTTTGAAAATATTGAAATTTTCCATAACTGACTTAGCATTTATAAGGTAACACTAGAACCTTGACAAAACCTACCAAAGGTTTTTCCAAAGGGTCTGTGTTAAACTAACCAAGAATAACATTAGTTTCCAACTTGGGAAAATAAATATTGTGATAAAACACTCTTACCTAACAAATCTGACAAATTATTGACAGCTTTACCCAACAACTGACTTTGTTGATATAGTATGATTTTATGTATACTTTGTCAAGCATTAGGATACAATTTCTTTGTGGGGGTTTAACATTTTGAATGACACATTTTAAATATGAAAAATCATTGAGCAAACTAACTTTTGAAGTTATTTGTGTCAATAACCAATAATACCACACACTTGGTAACTTATAGTTGATGCGAAGTTTATCTTCAAGCTGCAACTAAAATACTCAAATGTCTTGGTTATAATATTAGGTGAATAATTAGACCGCCCAAACAAAAACTTTTCTCTTTGCTTGAAAATATTCAAATAGTATGTTTGTTTACTGAACTTTCTGTTTCTGAGTTTAAAAAATGTATTACTACATCTAGAGCAGAGTTTGTTTTCATGAAATTTATCTTATTGGATGATAATGATGTAATACCAAACTCCACAACGAAATGCTTGAAAAGAGTTATCACTTCCAATCTTTATGAAATAAATTGGTACACCCTGAATGAAATTGTTTAACTGAACCACAACAGACCTATCTATTTTCTAACAAATATACAATTAAACTATTGTTTGGTTGTGAATACAATTTTCTAACCGTCTACCTGAATAAAATTAAAATTTCATCAGGATTTCATTTCTATTAGGTAGTGTAGATGTTTTTGTTTTACGTAAATTAGGTGATGGTGAGGCTACGAAACTGGGAGGTATAACAGAAAATATAGATGGTGGGTGAGCAGGTTGTAACTCTCTAAATTTTAATACAAACTCGGTATCCTCAAGCTAGGAAAATCTAAAAACTGCAGCATACTTAGTAATAGTAAGGCTTGCTCTTGGAATACTATCAATCCACCTTTTTTTTTCTGATTTATCTTTTGAAAATCTATAAACAGATACTTTATTTCTTGTAGTCATAGATTGAATTGCATCTTGACACACAACATTTTAATGGCATATAACTGAAAAAAAATCGACATATATATATTAGACCAACTAAAAAATCTTTGGAAATCATTGAAAAATACATGAATTAAAAAATTTAAAACAAACACCCTCTTAATCTAATTTTTGCAAGGCAATAACTTTAATTTTGATAGCTGTAAAATTGCTGTCTTTAAAGAATTTTGTGGAAACCTTTCTACTAATTTGGTAAATCTTCTTCCAAGAACATCAGATATTTTTAACACCTTCAAACTTTTGCATAATAAGGTACTTATAACAATGTAACAACTTTTATGGTATATCAAACACTTCAAATGAATTTGACTTCCTTCTCAAGGGTAGCTAAGGAAGTAGTCAGAAACATAATTTGTAACTAGAAATCAAACAAATCACCAGGGTATGACGACATATGATATGTGTTTACTAAAGATGGATGTGCCTGTATTGTATATTCTTTAGCTTAATACACACTCCCTTTTTTTTGGTCATGTAATTGATGTATTTTTAATAGAATTCAATATTGTTTGTTTTTAGCAACTTATCATCAATCAACAATCGATCATTATTTTTTAAGTACTTAATCCCGTTCCTTTTCCTTTAAGATGCCAAAAAACAAAGAAAAAAAAAAAAAAGATTTTCAAATATTACTTTTTTTAATTTAGCCAGCAGCATGAAGGTGTTGACATAAATTATTTTATGCATTCTTTTTCTTGTTATGAATTGTTTTATAATATTTTCTAAAGTCTTAGATTTCCATTTTTCTAAATTGAAAGAGGCCCAGTTATACAAAGATGTGAGTAAAAATTGCATTGGATGTAATTTTTTTTCAAGGATAATTTTCACCCTTACAAGACTTGCTTTTCCTAGGTGACGCTACTTGAAAAATAATTTTTCAAGTATTTTGCTTAAATTCTATTTAACCATAAATCTTATTGTTCCTAACAAAGAAACTTTCTGGTTAAATCAGAGTGTTTATTTCCGTGCGTGAGAGGGCTTTCCAAGATAAATTTTTTCAAAATCATAAGATTTATTTCCACCTAAGATGTATGAAAACAAAATTTTTTTATAGTGGATGACAAGTTTTAAGTGGATGACAAGAGTTATGGATATGCTAATCTTAGGATTAGCAACACAAATTGGCTATTTTATCTATTAGCATACAGCGTACCAATTTTCAATTTATCTGATGCAGTTTTCGCAACAGAGGCTTATTGTAACCTAAATTTCTGGTACTGCATGCAGAGGAATATTCAGAAAAGCCCTAATTAAAACATATATCATAGATTATACAATTATTTTGTTTACATTGAATCCGCTATTCTTAAATTTTAAGTGTAAAACTGTTTGTTAAAAGTTAAATTTTGAAAATTCAACATATTATAAAGTAGTATTCCTTGCTTCTTTGTGAATTGCTGTCAAAATATCAACAAAGAAAATTTTACTGGTGACATAAGTTCATTCAAAGGACTGATTAACAAATTGGTATAATTCGAATGATAACAACATCATGCTTTTAGAACTCTAAAAGTTTTTCCTTAAAGTAAAAAAAAAAAAATGCTTAATATTAATTATTATTTTAATTATATATTTATTATGTTTATGTTATTATTATCGTTAAAACTATGTTGGGGAATAATAATCATTATAATTCAGTAAATATAATTATAATTCTTGTAAATTGTAAATAAGCACAGACTGTTCCATATAATTCTTTGAAGCATTTGTGACGCAACGCTATGATTAAATCATAGTTTTATTTCAAACTGCTAGGTAAGCTTATGAATTACTCCCCATTTTTATGGGAATTCGCTTAGTGACAGTTAAACCAGAGGTTGCTGTACCTTTTTAAAAATCTGAATATTTAAGACATTTTATCCAAAGGGTTCAGCTGGTTTGCTTAGTTAACTGATTTTTCATGCTTACTTACCTCACTTACTCTATTTTATATTTTATTAGCTTGTTTAGTTTGCTTTGCTTAGCTTGCTGACTAAGTCATTCCTTGATTGTTTGTTTCCCCAAACGCTCACAGGCCACATCAGGAATTGTTACATCAGGAAACTTGTAATTAAAGGTGTCCAAAAATTTTTTTATAACAAAGCAAAAAAAGTTTAAAATGAAAATTTTTAATGAAAATGCCTAATGATTTAAAATCTCAAAAAATTTCCCGAAGGTCTTAAAATTTTTTTGTCTTTTTAGTGAAGTTTTAAAAGAGATTTGTGCACAGCAACGCTAAGTTAATTTCATTTCAATGAGCAATTTACGGCTAAGGCAATTGTTAAGGATCTTATATATTATATGATATTTGCAATACAAATATTTATTTTTGAAAATGAAATCGAAAATAAAGCCTTGTCAAAGAGAAAGAAATGTTTTTAGCTGTTGTAACAGTAACCAACTATATAGGCCAGGTTAGTGAATTGGGCACACGAAAACTCAATTAATTTTATTATTTATAAAAATCAATTTTACATATCTCAGCATGTTTTTGTTGGGCCATCCCACTTCATGTAATAAATTGTGTATTAAATTTTATTAAATATATCAAATGCTTTGTACAAAAATAAACATTTAAAAATTCAATTAATTTAACCAGTTCTTTTTGCTTGATTATTTTAATATTGTTACTACAAATATCAGAACTACCACTCCACTTTTTGCTGATTTATAGAGTTTATTTATTTGCATATCATTACAATCATTACAATTACAGAAGTTGGAAAGTCATCAGGTATGGTATGGCTACATGACGGTTACACCGTTAAAGTTTCATTTTCAATTGAACAATCTGAAATTTTGAAGTCTGCAATTGCGTGTCTTCAAGGCTTATGTCACTCCTTAATTTAATATAATTTATCAATCAGATTATTTATAAAAATATTTATTGCAATTTCATTTCCAAAATGCGACCAACCTAACTTTGACTCTTACTGAAATTGCTTAAATCTTGAAAATGAAATTTTCAATAACATAAAAGAAAAAGCAGTTCCAGAAGAAATATCAGAATAAATTAATTTCTGCAAAATACGTAAAAAAGACTTTTTAAAAAAATTTTTAGATGACCAAGTTGATGCAGTTTTAATACTTTTTGTTGCCATTTGTGAAAATAAATACTTATGAAAAAAATTTTCCAATCAGCGAGGTTACAATTTCTTTTTATTTTTACCTTTTTTTAATATATTTTCCAGAGATATAGAAATCGTCATTTACTTTCACAAAAAAAAAAAAAATAAATAAATAAATAAAATAGCATGATGGGTAACATTAACCACAAAATCTTTTAAATCTGCTTCTTGAGCCAATGATATTAAATCTCCGCAAATTTTTTTTTTATATTCTTTGAAAAGAGACTATTTCAGTGAAAAGGAAAAATTTCAGCGGGCTTTTTACTTTGTTTAAAAAATGGCGGGGTTAAATAACACCGTATGGAACTATTTTTGAAAAATCACCAAGAGTGAGTAAGTCATGTTTAAATGTATTCAAAGAAAATTTTGACAGTGAAAAATTAGGGGCATGTCACATCGAAGTGGTAAGAGGCTCAGATAATTACAAAATGACTTTTGTAATAATAAAAATTAAGTTTTCTAAAACGGAGATTGCTGTACATTAATTTCAACTGTGTTCATCAACTTATATTTTGGCTAGGTTAACTGCAAATATCTTTTCACTCTCAATAGCTACAGTATTGCTGTATATGGTATATGAGACAACTGGAAAATTGCACTTGGTGGCTTTTTGATTGAATAGAGTTGGTTTCCCCACAACGGTTTGTTAATAGGAAGGACATCTGTTGGGAACGAAATAAGTTTCTGGTAACGATTTATTTTTTGTGTGGTGTTGGGACTTTCTCTGGAACTACAAGCCTGTGTATATGTGGGGGCATTCAAAACATGTAAACTGAGGTAATTGAATAAAATAAAACTGCTAACAACACGCACACAACAATTAAATACAAACACAAAGTGAATTTGAATATTAACAGTTTCACTTCGTATTTGGATACTTCATGCACGGGTTAAAGCACAAATATTTGCTCTTAATGAAGAAAAATCCTATAAAATAAAACGCATATTGAAACAATTAAACAAAACAATTTTTTTATCTAAAAATTACGATTTTAACTACACAGAGAGTGAGAACTATCGCTAGTTTAATTCAGAGGTCTTGATGTTACCTATCTAAACCTGAGATGCAAAATACGAAACACTGGACCAATAAACCAACACTTCACTAATAATTAAACAGAATAATTTCCTCAATAAAAGAAAAGTTGAAATATTGCAGTTAATCAGAAAATTTATAGAAAAAACTGGATTTGCCTGTTATATAGACTTTATTACTTTTTTTCCTAAATTTGAGCTATCGTATAACTGAAAAATAAAATACCAGAAATAAAACCAGTGCCTTTCACATTAAAGCTAACTGCATTAGGAGCAGCTATATCCATTCCACTTGCCCTTTTGTCTACATTATGTCTTTAAAGAATTTTCTGTAAAATCAAGTGTTCTGTCTGGTAAAGCAACATTTTCTGACATAATCTCTTGTTTAAGAATGACTTTTTCTGAAAAAGAATCATCTTTCAAAATATCATTATCTGGCACTGATGCAGCCATATCCATATTGCATATTATTCAAATTTTTTTATGAACTAAAAATGTCTTTCAGTCTTTGATTTAACATAAAATTTATCACTTGTTACCATGAAAACAAAGGAGATGTTTGTTTATGCAATTTGCTATTGATACAACACTTTTCCCAATATATATAGTTATATATAGAGATATAGTTTATGTTTAAATATTGTGTAAGAGGCACTAAAAAACAAACACTAATAGATTTTTGACAAAAACATTACATTGAAAATGTAAAAATATCATTCAAGATAAAATTTGACCTCTTTTTGGACTAGGGGCGAGACATGGTAAATTATTTACAGCCAACATGCTGCAAGAGATGTCATTTCTTAACATAAAACAAAATGAAAGACTCTTACAGTTGGCCATTTAGGTCAACAGATTCTCTTTATAGTCCTAGAAAAATTTAGAAGATTAAATCTTTCTCACAAAATAATAGTAAAAAAACAAAACAAAAGTTTTCAATGCTCACCTTGGTCAAAAGATACTCTCTAATCTACAATCCTCTATAATCCTCTAACTTTATGCAAAAAAAAAAAAAAAAAAAAAAAAAAATAATTTTGAAATAAAAATAAAACTTAGGGGGTATTATACGTAAAATTTAAATTGAAGATACTCTATATTGCACTTAAACTTCACATGAAATTAAATAAAAAAGCAAATACCAGACTTCGATAAAATTTTTAAAATGTTGCTTTTAGAAAACAAAGAAGTTCTATAATAATAAAATTTCTTTAGTCATAATCAAGATGAAAATATTTAATAGGTAAGTTAAAATTTTCATAAAGCAAGAGAAAACTGAAGGAAACAGAAATTAAAAGATTTTATTTTCTAACCAAACTTGTTCTTTTTTAGGCTAGGTATCTAAAATATGAAAACGTTATCCTTTAACCTAGTACAGATAAATTCAAGATAAATTTTTCTGACAACTACGCGATAAGTACACAAGTAGGAACAGAAATAACCAATAAAGTTTTGAACAACACCTATATTATTATACTTATACAGAAGAATAAGGGTAAAAAATTAGAAAAAGGACAAACAAAATATATATAAGCAAATAATTTTTACCAACTTAGCACAAAAATCATTTTCTCAACACAAACAACCTTCGCTTAAAAAGGTTTTTAAAATTTCAACAGAAGTCGCCATTTTTAAAAATAGTGATGCCATGCCACTGTGGCAGGCATTTTAATTTATAAAAATTAGACGATCACATATTTCAGCTGAATTACCTAATGCATTAGTTTTTTTTTAACAAATTTGAATCAGCAGACAAAATTACAAAAATTAAGAACAAAAAAAAAAAGATAAGTCTGAAAAGATACAGGAAGTAATGAAATATAACACAATACCAGGGTTTGAATTAGTTACAAGTTTCAGTCGCTCGCTAATCAATAGGACTTCATCAATCTGAATAATTTTGTTGATAATAGCAATTACACTATGGATTTAAAACATATAAATTAAGAATCATCCTGGGTACATTATAGAAATCCAGAAATTTTTCCTCTCCCATGTCCTGCCCCTCCCCTCCGTTTTCACTTTCCCTTTTCCCCTGCATCTCCTGATTTTAACTAAAATAAATTTATTCTCATTTTTTCTATTTTATTTACGTACAAAAAAAAATTTAGTCATTCTCTAATTTATCAGTTAATTTCATAACTTCTAAAAATATTCCATTTTCCATTTCGTTAGAAATTCTTTTTAAATATACAACGCTCTCATGACTGGCTTCAGCATCTTCAGTATTTTCAACATGAGACAAATCAGTTTCATTAACAGGTTCATTTGCCATAAATATATTTTGACCAGACGTCTCATTTTCTACGACAACATCATAGACAACATCATCTATAGGAATTTCCTTTTCTAGATCGACTTCTTCTTGAAATTTGTTTTGTCTCCTATCTAAAGTTATTCCCGCTTCAAGTTTGTCTTGCCTTTGATCTATAGCTATTGGCACATCAAGTTGATGTTGTATATTATCTATTGGAGTTTCCTCTACCAGTTCTTTTTGTTTGATTATTTTAATACTTTTACTACAAATATCGGAATTACCACTCCACCTTTTTGCTGAGTTATACAGTTTATTTATCAACAAAGAATCCTTCTGTTTTAATGAATTTTGCTCATAGTTATTTGAATCAGTTTGCACATCATTAAATACAATTACGGAAGTTGCAATATCATCAGGTGTGGTATGACTACTTGATGGTAACACCGTTAAAGTCTGATTTTCAATTGAACAATTTGAAATGGTAAAGTCTACAATTGCGTGTAATTGGCCTTCAAGACGTTCTAACGAAGTATAATCATTCATCAAACATGTTAACAGACGTATTTGGTCCAAAATGTTATGACATGATGTCATTTTAACTTGCAAAGGATTATCGTTCTCAATGTAATCATCTGAATCACTTGCAGTGCAAGCATTTTTATCTGGATCCGATTTTTTTTTGTTTTTTCTTTTTAAAACATTTTCCACAGAAACAGGAGGAGGTTTCTAAAATTATAGAAAAAAATATATATCAGGACTGTTTTTTAATAAACGCTGAGAAAGCTTAAACTTAAAACTTAAATGAGATATTAGAAAATTGTTATGAGTCCAAATTGTTATCACTTTATTATCTAAAATTTGATCCTGGTAAAAATTATAAAACAAAAAACAAAGATAATTTTGAAACTAAGTTTTGATCAAATAATATCTATGAAACTCACAAATATGGAAATGGACTACATACAAAATATCGTTTATGGCCTAGTCAATGAGCTAATCAATGTCTAGAATATGGTTTAAATAATTAAATCTAAAAATAGTTTTAACCCAATAGTTTGAAATAGTTTTAGTTTCTCAAAAAATCAATTAATTCGCTGCAAAGTTTAAATACCATAAAAAAAAATATATATATATATATATATATATGTAATATTTTTAGGTTTATAAATTAATTAATTTATCCAGTGAAGGCTTCTACTACCATAAAAATGCAAAATATTATCTCATCTATTAATAAAGAATCTTATAGTTGCAGTGTAGCAAAGTATTTATTCATGTTTTTGTTTACTGAATCTTCTTTCTGTAAAGTATGCATAACCCAAGTATGTGCAATTCTGGTATGGTGGATATTTACCTAATATTTACTGGTAAGCTAGATGTATCATTGACTCATGTAATAGCAATCTGCTATTATATTTATTTATTCATTGTATATTTATTATTTATTCATTTATTTCATTTTAACTATCATTATACAGGTTAATATAGAATTAGAAAAGCACAGAAATGAGTCAATTTAATACAATATTTTTTGCAACACATATAATACAAGCTAACTTTTTTAAGTTTTTTTAACATTTTTTTAACAGTTTGGCAGTTAAAGTTTAACAAAAACAATGTAACGGGACTAATGTAAATGAACGCATGCTTACACAGTTGTTTTAGTCCGACGTAATTGCATCAAATTCTCCGTACAAAAATAAATTAAATTTTAATCAACATATTATTTTCAAAGATCAAATGCACAAGCTTTCAAAACAAGAACTGAAAATAAAATGAAATATTACTTCATCAATGAAATGGCCAACATGAGCAACAGCAGCGTTTGGAAATAAAACTATGATTTTCCTATCAATCGTAAATCTATCGATGCCACCACTACTCCATCGATCTTTAATTTCTTTTACTATTTTGACTTTTTTTCTTTTTGTTTCTTCTTCTATCTAAAGTGTGACAATAAATCAAAATTAGTAAAGATCATAATTACTGAAACCTCTGAGTGAATTTTAGCTTTAAAGCCCATTGTCATGGCGAACTATAAACCCACTGTTTTCACAGCTGAGTAATTGTTTAATGGTAATTCATTCCTATGCCAAAGAAACATATAAATATATA
>JAUZNK010091114.1:0-12488 GCA_035046665.1 Euphysa ruthae | reverse complement strand
TATAAAAACACTTCATATAGAGATAGAGGACAAACTATAAAAACACTTCATATAGAGATAGAGGACAAACTATAAAAGCACTTCATATAGAGATAGAGGACAAATTATAAAAACACTTCATATAGAGATAGAGGACGAACTATAAAAGCACTTCATACAGAGATAGAGGACAAACTATAAAAACACTTCATATAGAGATAGAGGACGAACTATAAAAACACTTCATATAGAGATAGAGGACAAACTATAAAAACACTTCATATAGAGATAGAGGACAAACTATAAAAGCACTTCATATAGAGATAGAGGACAAATTATAAAAACACTTCATATAGAGATAGAGGACGAACTATAAAAGCACTTCATACAGAGATAGAGGACAAACTATAAAAACACTTCATATAGAGATAGAGGACGAACTATAAAAACACTTCATATAGAGATAGAGGACAAACTATAAAAGCACTTCATATAGAGATAGAGGACAAACTATAAAAGCACTTCATATAGAGATGGAGGACAAACCATAAAAAGTTTTATGTTAAACTATAAATTTTGATAAATAAAAATTTGAAATAATAAATTTAAAAAATATGAGTTTTAATAAATAAATTATATGGTAAATATAAATACAAAAGTTGCAGTTCAGAAAATGTATAAAAGTTTAAATGTTGGTGTATAAATTGTTTTAATAAAGTGAATAAAATAGAAAGGACCTCAGATTACAGCATCTGGGTACACTCTGCAAATAAACATAGCATACGCCCAAATGCTTCAATGTGACTTCTAACCAATGAAAGAGCATCCATTAAAATCCAAAGTAGAAATTAAAAATAAATATATAAAATCTGAGTGATAAAAAGTTTAAATTTTCAAAAAATAGGCCTAGTCAGTAGGCTTCCATATATCATTATCCACTTTCTCACAAGAAACCGCATAATCAAAAAATCCGTTTATTTTTTTTTTTAAACATGGATAAAAATGACATGATAAATCTCGAAGACAGTGGAAACAATATAATGGGTAACCAGTAGGAAGTTCGCATCCACTATAAGATATTGTATTGTTCTCACCTTTCTGCTTTCTACCTAGCACGCGATGAAAGTTGGAAGAATTTAAACAAGATTTTTTAACTATTAATTTTAGAAATGAGTCATCCCACTTTGTTAGCTTATATCTTCGAGATGAAAAAAAATTCAAAATTCTGTTAAAAGGTTTTGCAGTACAGCTTGTCCTGAAACGAAAGTAAAGATAATTTTATCGAAATGTTTCGATAAAACATATTAAACTGGTCAAAAGTGTGCTGAAAACTCCAATTTCTTTGAAATTTACACAATGTGTTTATGTGCGACTCGATGAACGTTGGATGGCACACAAACGCAGCAATATTTTTAAAAAGTAGTAAAATTTTACCGCGATGACTGCTGTGGACCAATAGCCTTGAAAGTACTTTTTTTGCGTACAATTCCTACCTGACCCCGTACTGTATTAAAAATGAGGAATTTAACTTTTCCTGATGTTGCTGCTGTAAAGACCACTGACTGCTTTTCAGGGCTATGGTAAAGAATGACATTCAATATAGATAGAAGTAGGGATAGCTCAGTTGGTAAGGTATCGAATTACGGATCGAAAGGTTGCAAGATCGGGTCCCACCTCTGGCGGAAATTTATTTTCCATTTTAACTCTTTCTTTTTGAGCAAAACACATTGTTTAATGCAACGCTAACTCAATTTGATCGGGCTGTTTGATTGAGCAAACTTCGTAGGTGCAAATGGGTGATCTAAGTACTCCAAGAGCCACCACGTGAGGCCTTCTGGAAATATTTTCTCGGTAATTTGTTGGTTTTCCATGTTAGATATATAAACTCATTCATCCAATAATTTTCGACTATTACAAAGTTTTTTTTTTTTCAAATTCTGGTGAAATAACGAATGGAAACGAAACAGACATACAAATATTAGTTCCTAGGCTCTGCTATGATGTTGACATCATCTTTAAGCCAAAAAAAAATTAAGCATTTTTTGATTTCTTTTAATACTTTAGGAATTGATTTCAAATACGTGATTTATTTCTTTGAGAATCAGCTCAAAACTTGAAAATGAGTATGCAGTTCTCCAGTACAGTAATAGCACCTTTTTCTTCAATGAATATTGGTTTTGTAACATGTTCGTAAACTACCCCTCCACCAGGACAGTGTAGATAGCATCATCTTCAAAAATTTCTGCGACTATTTTCTCATCTGATGACTTACCAGTGATACAGATATCAAGATTCATGTCTAATAGTTCTTTGGCTGCAATGCCAAAGTTTACATTGAATTGTGTTGTCAATAACTCAACATAATATTTTAAGTTTTTTATAACATTTTCCTGTACGTGTACGAAAACGATCGTTCTTCTCTATTTATTGTTGGCCTTTCCACTGTTTTTATGTGATATTCCTGATTTCTTATAAAAATTTATAACGTTTGGTCTCGAATAGAATTCTATGCTTTTGCTAGCATGAACATAATAGTTAAAATTGAAAATTTTGGCATATTTTTTTCTTTCTCGAAGTTAGAAACCTGCTTTAATACTACGATTCAGCGTTACTTGGCTTAAATATATTGGATAGTTTTTGATCCTTAATCTGGGTAATTAAGTTTTTGTTCAAAAATAGAAAGAAGAGCTCGACCAAGTTAATATTCTGCATGCTTGGTCGTCAATTATCTATAATTAAGAAACCTCTTTTCTGGACGCTAACCTATTGGTCAAATTTCGGTCTTGAACAATAGTGACAATGGAATACTTTTTATGAGTTTGAAGCACCTTGGATACCATGTTTCACTAACCACAAAGACTGGTCAACTGTTTTCTTTAGCCTTGCTAATAAAAATCGCTGCCTGGAAAACCTTGTTATGCTTGTATTCAGTGCAATTTTCACTTTTCAAATTTTCTTCTTAGGCAAACATTGGAAGAAAATCCTGAATCCGTCGGCATTGAATATATCTTGAAGTAAGAACGAGAGAGAATCGTAGACATGCTTGTTACAATTGGAGATAAAAGTGCTTAGAAATAGCGTCTTTCTGGAGCATTAAAAGATTTCCAAGCCTCTTTATTTGCTTTACTTTTCGCCAATTCCAGTAGAGCTTCAGCTCGTAAGTCTTATTCTCATTAGTTACTATGTAGCCGTGATTATTTTTTTTAATAATAATAATTTCCGCTAAACGTCTTTCCAAAAATTTAAAATTTTGATGAGAGTTCAATTGTCTAATGAATGCTTTTACACATAAGAAATGTTCACAATGTCGAATTGTAAAAACATTACCTATAGGCCCGAAAAAGTTTGATCAAATTAGAGAGATTTTACGAATACTAATAGTATAATTAGACTAATTAAATACTTCAATTTCGACACGTATTTATTACGAAATTGTTTGAAAATTTCAACACATAATTTTTGGTATCATAATTCAATGTAACATTTAAACTGAAAGATTTTAAGATTCTGTGTCAACATCCTAGTTTTGGATCCTTAATTTTCCAGTACTTAGAATTTTCATAGAGATACTTTTACATAGTAGCCGATGTCTCTATTCATTTCAAAATGAGTATCATGGAATTCTGAGGCGAGTTACGGTTAGCTTAAAGATTTAGCTGGAAAACCGCGTTTTTTTTGCGGGTAGACAAATTTTTCGGCGGGTACATAGTTTATCGTATGAAAATATTTTTCGAAGTGGTAATTTGTCGTAAACAAAAGTCAGGTGATAACCGTTGTTTTTTTGTCCGCGAGTTGGATATTTTTGATAAAATATATTAATTAAAAATAAACAGTTAATTATGCATGTGATTTTGTTGCCGAATAGACAAAAGCTCTGAACAGATTCTCAAGCCTTGCAATAAATCTGCACCCATTTTTAAATCTCACAATAATTCTAACACTTAAAAACAAATGATTCATAACTTATGATAATAAGTCATAACTTTTAAAGCTAATAATTATTTATTTAACGCGCATATGTTCCCGCCGTTTTTTTCTTTATATGTTTTTCTTCACCGTAGAGGTTATGAAAAAAGATGTTTATTGACGATTCATTTTGTTACCAAGTCGAGGTTTAATGTTCATTTTTTTTTTTAAATGTTTCTAAATCAAAATTTCACACTAATTTCAAAAATGGATGTCTCTCGGAAATATTCTGAAATATTCTGTGCTAAAAAACGGAATATTTATGGATTTAGTAGGAGTCCTAATTCAAAAATCCCATAAGTTACCTAGTCTCTCTGCCAAAAAATCTCATTTTGGCATTATTCCTCTGCACCAGCCATTCTTAAATGTGGTAATATTTTTTTTCGTGACAAAGTTATGAATTTGGTCAGTGATATTTCCTTTAAAATCAATACTATGAGATCGCAAAACATTTTCTAATCGACGTATTTCAGCGTCTCATTTATTCTCGAATAATTCGAATGTGACTACTCCATTGTTGTTTTTATATTCAGTAGGGAATTTTGCGAAGATTTGATGTGTATTAGTAGATATTTTAATTTAAGGAAGTTCTTTTTTAAATGTTTTTTTTTTTTTTTTTTTTTTTTTTTTGGAACATATTATTAGTTGCTCTTTATATTATCACTTATTTTTTCTAAAATTTCGTCATTCGTTTTATCTCAATTGTGTCGGTATTTTCGCCAAAATTGAAGTTTCAGGCTACGATTTTTGAAATTTTCACAATTTTTTAAGTTAGAAAGACTTAGTCTGTGTTTCTTGCGTTATCACGCGCACTATACCTAGAGTAAAACTAAATTTTCGGAAATCTGGAAAATCAAATTTCGTGAATTTTTATGTTTTACGATATACACATTTTCTATCTTTTTTATAGATTTGACAACAAATAAAAAAAATTGCAATAAGGATATGAGAACATGTACGTATAGGTATGACCGAATTTCAAGACTTGCCGTAACTCGAACGAGTTTAATCTCTATTGATTCCCTTATTGCCCGTTTGTAAAACTCAGGTTCGACACACATTGTTAATGAATTCTCCAAATCAGTCACTTTATCACAATAACGGGGATGTTTACTTAGATCTGAGTCACTCCACTTTTCTTTAAATATTAGTTTTTGGTATTGAAGTACTTGTCTATTCAGGAATCAAAAGAAAACATATTTCACTCGCCTTTCACGAGCAAAGTGTTTCGTATCTCAGTTATATCTGTTCTGACAACCTACCTAACACTCTAAATAAGACTTTAAAGATGGAATCTTGCTAAAGGACATCTGGCTTATTCGGTGTTGGTCATTTTTAAATCGACATTGCTGGATAGAGTAAATATGACCAGAATATGAAGCATTCTAGCTTGTGCAAATGCAAAGGATGTGAAAAATATTAAAGTATTTTTCTATGTGCCTCAAAAGGGCATGAAAAATTTTTCATTTTTTGCAACTGGTATTCCAAGAACTTAGATATATTTTGGTTTGCTTAATGTTATGGTACAATTTATTTAACTCCATTAAGACTGCGCTTCACAATGTTCCCTACAGATTTTTAGTGATAGGTAAACTTTAAACATATGATTATCAAATTTAATGAGCAGACATGGTGTTTTTTTTTGATAATGAACCAAGCAAACGATATAGTATTATGAGCATTATCATATTTCATATTTCTGGAGCATTATTTTTAGCATTTTACTTCTAAAAGTTTCTTCAGAGTTTAAAAATTTAATGAAACGAAATTTTTTTTTAACATAAATAAGAATATACATCACAAGAATACATTTACAGTGTAGTTCTTTTCAATGCCATTAAAAACTTCAATCAACTTGAATCATACCAATTCCTTTTATGTCATGTTATGTAGTCCTCGCTTTCATCCCCGAATAAAATGAGGTATTCTCCTAACCTTGTATTAAACTACCTAGTTTTCCCAGTGTGCCACCCATCATAAAAACCAAGAATTTTCCGTCTAACCATACAATCATCATAAGTTCTATCTTTTGGAGCATCTACCTTTCGGGCAGCATCATATACTCTTCTGGTGGTTCTGGTTCCTCTACTGGCAGCAAATCTTCAGTTTCTAGTGCGGGCTCTGGAATATCGCAATCCATGGGATTTTGGACAGCTTCCATGGGCAATGGTGGTAGCACAATATAGTTTGTAAGACCTACTGGTTTAATTTTTCAGACTTCAGACTCGTCCTCCATGAATAAGCACCCTGTTTTTTCGAAATTTTGAAAGAGACTTTGTGCAATTCGTCACTTATAAGGGCTTGTAAGCTTCCCCTACCCAATGGGTTATCAATATTCTCTTCGTTTTTGCATCTAGTATTACCAAGCCATAAATTAACGTTTTCACCACTCTTCAACCGTTCTTCACGGATACATGCAACAGTTCATTTCAACCTCTGACCTATTCCACAATCTACAGGCTGTCAGATATCTGTAACACCAGCTATACCACACCAAACCAATTTATTTAACGATCTAACTTCTGAGAGGAATAACTGACTCGTCTTGGATGTTAGATTGTGACAAAGTAACAAATATTCTTTATCATTATCGGTTTTAACTGCTGGTGTTTAGTTTTTACGTATCCACTTAATAGAGAACTCTGTGCCTGCTCAGGTGTTTGCCTGCCAGTAGATATCAAAATGTTTGTGATACGATTCTTTTGCATCAGGTCTGATTCTTTTGCCTGTGCCGCGAAATGTAAATGCTAACCTAACTTTATCCTGAGGAGAGATGCGCATTTAGAAAACACATTGTTGTTTTTCAAGCACTGATCCTGGTTGGCTCACCGATGTTCTATGATCCTGTCGCTCATCTTTCGGGACATGTACATCGCTCGATTCTCATCGATAACAAAAGTCATAGGGACTTGATCAACGTTAAATCGACGTTTTGGCAGATATCTTCCCCATTTAGAATCTTGAAAGATTATTTGCTACCTAATTCATGTTGGGCAAGTGCTTGTTTTTATTCACCTGTTTCTTTCGTTGTACACGCCTTAGTTTGATTTTATATATATCATTTAGAACATCCTCTTCCCTTATTCTACTTCTAATGAAGTGTTGTTTTGGAGCAGAGTCAATCATATTTTTTAACCCATTAAGAGTTAGCGATGAGAATTTTTACATATTTAATGTATTATAAACAAGCCATTTTCTCACTGGATTCGTAATCAAATTCTGAATCAGAAAATCTAAATTTGGAAGTTTAACATGCTAAAAATCGGTGCTGCTTATGTAAATTCCAATGAATTAAGTTGCAAATAAAAGTTTAATTAAGCCGGAAATATTACTAGAAGCCGGTATTCATTTATTAAATACGGAGCTGGTTATGAATTCAACTCCAATAAACCTTCAAGGGGGCCTGTGACTATTCGAACTTTTTAGTTCTTTGCATTTACATTAAAATATGGTACAAAATCCAGCAATGGCTACTATGAATGGATTTTCGAGTTGCCTTGAAAATATTTTATGTGAATATCTATAATCTAATTAATATACCTATAAATCTGGAGCTATTCTAAACAACGCGACTAAATAATAATCAATATATAAAGGTTTGTGAAAGCATGGCAATCTTGTTGGCAAACCTGAGTTAAAAATGGTATGTGGTAATAGTTAATAAAAGAAAACTGCAACAGAATTCAACGAACAACAAATTTTCTTACGCTACCATTGATTAATATGCAATAAAGCCGTAAATATAAATAAATTCTCAGCGATAGTATTGAAATTAATTTTAATTTGGTTTCATCTATTGGAAAAATATATTATTATTTAAGAACATTCGAATGGAATGTTTTTGTTAAACTTTTAAATGAAATTCTCTGTCGAGAGTATTGAAACTAATTTTAATTTGGTAACTATTGTCTCCATTGAATTATTCTCTACTGTTCAAATATTATTAATAGAGAAATGGAGAGGCCAGACAACATTGTCTCGATTGAATTATTTTTTACTGTTCAAATAATATTAATAAAGAAGTGGAAAAGCGAGACAAAATATGAAAAAAATAGTCACGAATTTCGCATCAATTTTCGGCCTAAAAATCGGCACGAATTTTCTGCAGAATCAGCAAAAAACTTCCTGTCTATAGAAATTCACGTCAATGCCAAATGATTTCCATCTGCAAAACTTGCTACGTTTGCTATTTTGATTTCGCAAAAAAAAAAATCAAGAACAAGAGAGAGGCGATATAAACTAACATTGATACAGGCAGAAATTGACCTTGAGGCAAACGCTTATATTTGTTGGATTATATTTTTGTGAAAAGCATACATATTAGGTTAGATAATCGAGACTCATTGAAAGCCATGTTGTAACCGCATAGTTAAAAATATTATCGAATAACTTGAGCTTTAGCATCTTGATTCGCCCATAATTTTTATATTGACAATAAAAAGCATTTGTACTGGTGCCTTTATGACCAAAGATGTCACATAAGAAGTCCTCTAAAATATCAATTGTTCCTCAGTGAAGTGTTTTTATTTGTTTATTTAGATATTGAAAGTATTTACTCTACTTTTTACACAGAACGAGCTTACTGTGTCACAGTGGGTAAAGGCGTGAAAACATAAAATAAACTTTACTGGATGTCAAAGATGGCTTGATCTTCACAAATAATATTATTCTCGAATGTGTCTTCGTACCAGTTCGAAAAACTGACATGATTTCTTTTCCTGGCATTTAAGAAAATCACGAAAATGTCAATGTCTAGTGTGTGGATTATCATATTTTTTACTGATTGTTCGGCGTTTTGCATAGAGAAGAATTCATCTGTCTGCCTCTTTATGCAAAAAAATTTCTCGTTATATACACGGCCTTATACGAAACATTTAAGAGAGGCCAAAAAATAAGAGGCCGGTATTATAATTTGCTCGCAATATCAACTTATATTTGATAATAAGATGTATTAGAAGTAAGATATGTTGTAAAATTAATTAAATTGGATAATTTTGATATTTCTTATAACGATTTTATATAGAAATTAGATACTGCACTGTACTGGTACAGCTATTTGTTACTTCCTGCTGAAAAAAATGTCAAATTTGAATTTTGTGAGTTAACAAATACTAGAAAAGCTGGAAGTATGCCTATAGTTCCCATTTTTATGCTGGGGCGGGGGTGAGGCTTAGATAATAGAAGAGTAAACTAAACAGAATATAATATAGGACAGGAATCAAGGTAAAACACAAAAAAATATTTATACCCGTTTAAAAACAATGTTTATACTATTTATTTTTTGTCTTTTTTTAAAACCTTCGTCGCTTCTTACAGTGTCTGACACAAGTTTTTGTTTATTATTGTAAAATAGTTAATTATAACCATTGTGACAAACTCCATTCAGTATGTGTTTTGCATTTAAATTCTATTTCAGGGGAATAATTAGTTATGCCAGGTGTTGCTGTTTCACAGATCTTCTTGGTAGTACACTCGAATCTTTTTAATTATAATCTAGGAGGGCAAAACAACGACAAATAAAGTCGGGAAGCATCGTCGATAAAACTGTTAAGCCACTATGAGATAACAAATTAAAGTATGTGTTTTTAGCTATATCATTTATATTTCCAATTAGTTTAACCTGGCAGTCACAGCACTTCGATTGTTTACAAAATTTTTTTTGCAATATAAGCAGCAATTGTTGACGCTACTTCGCTACTGTCACTATCAAGAATAGTAAATTACTATTTAATTCGTCATAAAAAATTATGATGAAATAGCAGAACTATATAATCTTCTTCTTCCTGTAAGTTTTCATTCCAAAAATTAATATTTTACTTTAATAAAGACCGATGAAATTCTTTCTGAATTAAGGACTTCTCTTAAGCTGACCAATGTGAAATCTATCTCCACCACTCATTTGTCTGTATTTTGCAAAAACGTTCGCTCAATTGGGTCACTCTGTACTCGACTTGTCAATACAAAATCAAAACCGTCCTAATAAGTTCATCACTTAACATTGCCTGGGAGCGGAGGGTTGAAATTAAAGCTGATGATGTTTGTGCTGTTAATTTTAAAGCGGGTGATTGACTTCACAGTTCAATCTAATTCGCTAATGCCAAACAAAATTTTGTTTTTTTCTCTCCAGAAAAAATAGGATTTTTTAAACAGTAATAGTCGACTACATCTGGAAAATTTCTAAAAAACTTGACATATCCTTCCTTTCAGATAAATAACATTTTGTTGCAGATGTAGTGGTTTCACTAAGTAAAGCAAGAGTTAATGACACGTTTTGTCTATGATTTTCTGGATGCGATGTAATGTCAACATATATGTTAAAAATTAAATTTGCATTTTACTGAGTGTTTGGTATGCCAACAATTGGAAGGGTTATTAAAACAAAGCCAAAGTTTTAGTTTTTGAAAAGAAAACGTAATTTTGCTTTTTTTTTTCATTGCTGCTATCGTAACCTGTTACATCCTGGAGTAGAACACTTTTTCACACTTCTTCGAGTATAACTAAACAAAAAAAGACAAACAGAATATAAATAAAATTAAATTAAAAAAACGATAAAATACAGTACAAGTTTATAAGAATCCCAGAATCAGACTATGATAAAAACAAAGGAGCTAAAATAAAATTACAAATAAGAAAATTAATGAGGACTTTTGAGCCTTTATAGACAAGAAAGATTAAGGAACTCGAACTTAAACAAAACGTGTACGCAATTAATCTATCCTTCTCTTTAAATTTTGGCTAGGCTTAAATATATATTATAATTATATTATAATGGGAACTCTAAGTACACCAGAATTAAACCTGTGGGCCCTTCTATAAAATTAGCTTAAAGCTATTTGCTGGCCCCACGTTATAAATACTAATAATACGTTGGAATGTTTAAACTAACTAACTGCTAGAGCGAAGTTTGGTTACTATTATTCTTATATTAAATTTGTATTATATTGAAATATATATTTATGCCTGAATGTATAAAAAAATGAAAACTTGTATCACATTGCAATATTTTAAGCGACGTAGTGTGATCCTTGCGATCAAATCTCTACTTAGCAGGTTGCTTCCAACCTTTTAACGGAGACTGCTAAATTAATATATTATTCAGTTTTAATATTTTATACATTTAGGCTTTAATATATATTTCAATATTATTTCAGATATTATTTTTATAAAAAAATAATAGAAATCAAATTTCACTCTAACAGTTAGTCAGTTAAAGTATTCTAACGTGTTTGTATTTTTAACGTGGGGCTACTAAATAGATTTAAGCTAATGTTTATAGAATGCTCTACCACTCCCATTAATATATAATTAGAATAAATATTTAAGTTTAGCTATCTCTATAATATTTATGTATGCGTATTATGACAGCGGGTTCTCTGAATAAAGGTAACATTTATATTTATTTGCTTATATTTAGTATAATTGTATTTATTTAATTATAGACTCCATTTTAAGGTTGCCAAGTCCAAAAATGCTATGTGAACCAATTAGCCAAATCTTGGCAGGTATACAGCTGATCTCTGTAATAATCGAGTTAAATAACACATCTCGATTTAAACAAAACTCACCAATTGCAATTATTCGTTAATTTTATTTACATTATGAGGTAGCGATAATGCACGTCAACGAATGGATAATTATAACAAAGTTAAAGATTTTTATTGGTTGGTTCGGTTTTTTTTTATTGACGTTTATAATCTATGAGCAAACAAGTTCTAGCTCAAAATCCGACCGCTCGCTTAGAATGTCCGAGGTACAGGAATCGATGCCCATGACCTCCAAATTTACTTTTACTTTTTCTTTTAATTTTCTGAAGGTTGCAAATTTTAACCAAATCCGTGGACCCTTCTATAATAAATTAGTTCGAAAAATATATGTTGACCCTACGTTAAATTAATAGAAAAATCGAACCTTCAAAATTTCTTTTTACTTTTTAAGATTTCTAATTAGATACTATATGCGCTAATGATGTGCCAATTAGCCTAATCGTGGCGAGATGTACAGCTAGTCAGCTAGTTTAAAATAATGCTCGTAAAAATTATGTAACGGTGGTTTACATATATTTAAAATTTTTTAATCAAACATTTTCATTGGTCGCTAATTAAACAATGTGTAAATAGAACCATATCATAAATCAATTCTTTTTTTTTACATAAATTTTCAAGAAATTTCTAGGCCGAAGGTAGAGCGCTCTCTTAGCATGCGAGAAGTACGGGGATTGGCTCATCTTTGCTCCAAACTTATTTTTATTTTTTCTTTTAATTTTCTGAAGATAGCAAATTTTAAATTACGTTGTCAATTGGGTCTAGAAAATAGAACTTTGTAAAATTTTGTAAAATTTAAAGTGTAATTGTGATTATAGTAAGTTGGCTTCACCATGATTATTTCTGAAAAACTTTAAAATGGGTGCACATAGAATTGCCGATTTAAAACCACCAAATAAATATATTATAGCCGTCATTTATTAGTAGAATCACCAACTAATAAAAAAAATTAGAAAAATATCTATTGTAGATTTCAAAATGTATATATATATATATATAATA
>JAUZNK010091103.1:0-12488 GCA_035046665.1 Euphysa ruthae | reverse complement strand
TAACTTGAATTATTATATACCGTTAACCGTATTATTTGGACAAATGATGCCTCATTGTATTAGGCGTATTTTGTCCCAATCTGACATGACCGAAATAATGTTGATAAGAGTCGTTATTGATAATTTCAATTATTATCTTACCGATAACGGTATTAATGGGAGAAAACACGCCTAATTGTTCTCCAAAATAATTTAATTTGATTGGATAACAATGTCTATAAAGAGGATTAGAAATCACAGGTGCGGTCTTTTACATAAAGTTTTCTGTTTTCCGGTAGACTTATATAATCAGTTTTCAGAATCCTTAGTATCAAATGCTATAAAAGCGAAACATTTGCCAAATGTAGATACCTATAAAAACAGGTTACTTAACGAGTTTACGGAAGCAAATGAAAAGTTTCCTGTTGTTAAAAAAGATATTCTTTCCTTGAGAAATTGTGAAATGGAAGTTTTTATCCCTCAGAGAGAAGAAAATTTAATCGCTTTGAGGGGAGGTATTTTATTTACTTAATTTATTTTTGTTTCCTTATCAGAAACTTATTTCTGTTAATTTTTTTGTTTTATTGTAATATTGCTGTCATGCCGTATAAAGCCACAATATTAGACAAAAGCTTTGGCACAATGAGCCCAAAACAATGCTGTATAAACATTATCAGTCACTCGAAAAGGCGTCCAGCTCAATCACGAATTTGTTTTGTGGGGATGGGGTTTTGGGCTTGAGCCATATTTCACTGCCATTTCAGTGCCCAACAATTTCGTCCAAAATTGTAACAAGTAGCATTATAAAAATAGATACATGGCAAAAATAGTCCTCCTACTTCAACCTACTTTAAAGAAACAGTATAAATAATAAAAAATTTTTGCAAGTCTGAAAAGAGCATTATGCAATGTCAGTCATTTCTTACCCTAAATCTTTGTCACTGGATGTAAGGTAAAAGTATAACTGTACCCTAAAATCCTTAACTTTTTAAAACAAAGGTCGAAGCTGGAGGAATATTTACTAACTTTCAAAATTGGCCAGCTGGCTAAATATTTGTATTATGCCATTACACTAGCCAGCCATGTGAATAAAGGAGTAAATTAAATTTGGCATTTTTACTTATTACAAGTATTTTATAAAATTTATGTGGCATCGTGGGACGGTTGTCATTGATTTAAAGTTGGTATTTGTGTACTACTAATTATACTCATTATAAATTAGCTTAACGACCAACTTGATTTATACCAAAAGTAAACAACTGAAGTGGTGGTCGGAATTACATATGATACCGTCTAATAGCTAGAGCCAAAATATGATTTTGTGTTTGGGTTGACTGAGTGGTTTGGAGTCAAGCTAAAAATAAAGAAACACAAAGAAACCACAGAATCATATTTTGGATTGAGCTTTTTCCAGTTGCTTTGTTGAAAAACAAACTTTTTCCTCCTATTTTGATTTCTGAAAACAATTTTTTTATTTTTAGATTAACTGAAAATGGTAATTGTCTGTACAGTTCAGCTGCACTTTGTTTAAATACGTTTAAAACTTTTTATTCAAGGTACCCATATATTTTACGTCAGTTTGAGGATAAGGTTTTTTCCGAACTTGCTGATGTGTTCATGGCCTGTAGTGTTTCTTTCAAGTGTTCAGATTCCTTTCCTCAAATTAATAATGATATGATTTCTGCTCTAACTACAAAAGAAGCTTATATAAATTGTCAGAACAATATGTTTGCTTCTTTCTTATGTATGATTGCTCTGTCTTTTGTATTAGATAAGCCAATAAGATCGATATATCCTGATTTTGGTTTAAATACTTTATCGTGTAATACTAACTCTTTGACTATTACTCAATGCAAAGTTATGTGGTCACCCAACCATTTTGTTCCTTTATTATGTAGATCATCTTTACTTCCTGATCTGAAAGTTGGTATTGGTTTTAAACAGGATCTTGTTTTTCCTTCTATATCTGTTTCATCATATGTTCAATCAACTGTTAAGTTCAAAAAAGTTTTATCTTCGTCAGTTTCCTCTATTTGTAGTTCAAATTCTCTGATGAATTCTAAAGTACAATCTAAAATAAATTTTAAACTTAGTAATATCAATGATAACAACCTTAATAATACTCATTTTCATAGATTCAGATTCATCAGATTCATAGGAATAATCATCCTTCAAACACGGTTTCTGATCATTATAAACACTGCATAACATTGCCTCTTATCAATCACTTTATTCATGAGCTTGATGATAGATTTAATCAAGAAGGGTTAATTGTTTATAAAGGCTTATCTGCCATCCCAAAAACTTTACTAACTAAACTAAAACAACAGAAAACCTTGAAACCTGACTTTTCAGAATTTTTAACTTTTTATGCATCAGATATGCATCATCCCACATCAATCCATGTTAAGTTAGATTTGTGGGAAACATTTTGGAAAAGCCTGACAAATATTCCATGGACTGTTGCTGGTACTCTAAAATCAATGGACATGAGGAGTTTTCCTAATATTAGAGGAGGTTTTTAATTTTGGGCACTGTACCCATAACATAATATGTGATTTTGAACATTCTGTTTCTGCTATTCGCAGACTTAAAACATATACTAGGAGTCGAATGTTGGAGCCACGTTTTAATTCTTTAGCTCTAATGTCTATACACCAAAAAATTGTACTCGATGTATAAAGAGTTATTGGTTTTTTGCTACTTCTGGTGAACAACGTTTGGAACTAGTATTCAGTAATAAAAATAAATAACTTCATAGTTTCGTACAATCTAAATATTTCTTCTTTTGTCATTCAATTTTCTAAATATATAAAAATTAAATTAATTTAAATGTCATCTATTATTCATAGATTTTATTATTGATTAACTTGCCCATCAAGAAAAGGGAGAATCCAGTAATGGAGGGCAACCCTTGGGTTGTTACTTATTGCTAACATTTTATTATTTACTAACTTGCCCATTAAGAAAAGGGAGAATCCGTTTGCATATTTTTTTCAAACGACAGTCTTATTCATTTTATCTTCATGTGTTTGAAAAATTGTAATGATTATTTACATGCAGTTCGTATTTTATATGTTAAAAGATTTGTTCCAAACTCAATGTCAAAGTAGAGGAAAGAAAAGCTAAAAATTGGAGAGTTGAAATCTGACCAAATCGTGAATGCAAAAGAACGGTGGAAACAAGCTGAGTAAGGATAGGTAATGACTAATCGGAAATCCAAACACCTAAGAGATGAATTGTGATTAGAAGAAATGGATCGTTCAGTACGCTGTCGTGGATGACTGGATAATTCAGAGCAAAGTTTTAACTTTAAATTTCCTATATATGTACTTAACTCTTCTATTTTAGGGAAAATGATAGTTACTTACTACCATTGCTTAGTGAAGAACAGTGACGTGAGAGAGATGCTTAATGCTTTGAGGTCTATGTACTGGATACCTAAAGTACGTTTGTTAATCAAAAGTATGATTGGAAAATGTTTTTTATATAGAAAGCAGTTGTTATAGCAAGCCAAAACGCTATCCGTAGCAGTTTATGTTGCAATTTGTCTCGATTTAATACCAAACAGCATATCAAATGCATGCACACACCGTCATCGAAGGTTCTTTACACGTCACGGAACACCCGCTGAGATTCTTTCGACAAATGGAAGTCAGTTTGAAGCGGACGAAACAAGAAGATTTACAATTTCCCAAAGAACTAATGGCGTTACAATGCTGCTGCCGCCCTGTGATGGGGTGGATTATTTGAGAGGTTGATTCGATCAACAAAAAGGCACTTGAAGAAATGTCTCGCCAAAGCTCGATTTACATACCAAAAAGTTTTAACATTACTTTACGAGAGAGAAATCGTTATAAACAATTGACCTTTATTTATGATCAACCTTGAGTTCAACCATTAACTAAAAACGATCTCTTGTTCGGATACAGATTGAATGCCGATGCAAGCGTTAACCCAAATGAGGTTCTTAACAAAATCGAAATGACAAGAAAAGAGTCAAATAAATGAAAGAAGCGCTCTATCTATATTGGAGAAGATAAAGAAACGTGTACAAAAAATATAATAAGAAAACATAATAATTAATTGAAAAAAAATCCCAAAACAGTTAAAATATAAATATAGTACCCTTGGTATATCCAACTTTAGGTTTATCTTTATGTTAATAGAGTTATGGGATGAAAAACTTAGAAATTTAAAAAAAAATAATAATAAAACGGAAAGTATTTTCTCTGCTGGAACTAAATATATTTGGGCCAATGCTAAGGTAGTCGAGGACGGTTTCAAGTACATAAATAATAGGGCAATTGTAAATCTACCTGAGGAGAGTTTCAATTAGATATATCATTGGTAATTGTAAATTTGCACCCCTACCGTCTGCAGCTTCAAGTTTTCAAGTTGCTGGTTGTTTTTCATTTAGAGGTGTGTCAGGCCCGGTTATACTAAACCATGGAAGCAGATAATAAAAATCCATTTTTGAAACTGAGAATACCTTATATCTATGCCACAAAAAATTTAGACATATATTGTGGCACACATCACCATGCTATGTCTTGGTAGTATGATGCCAGTAGCGTGTAGTCTATGTTATGAAGGGACTAGGTCTGTGTTGCGTTTTTCGCAAATTGATAGATACTGGGAAGCGTGCTTGTGGAAATTTTGCTTAAGTGTTGTGCGAATTGGCTACAAAAATCAGCTGGAAATTGGTCTACTTAGAGATATATATTTCCAACAAGGATGAAAAACAAGTTATGAATAAATATACCTTCAACACTGTAGAAATTGAGCAAATACTTGCTTGATAAATGCATCCTTAATAAGCTTGTTGAAGAAGCTGTTAAGAAAAAGTTGTGGAAGCCTCTCTTTTATTCTGTTTTTAAGCCGCATTTGAAGTAGGAAAAATCCCACCTACAACTTGTTCTGGACGTATACTATAATCTAGTTGTTGATAACACCCCAGCACTCTACCCCAACGGGAGTAAAATCAATAAAGATGAAACAATCATCCGGGTAAAGGAAGGAGTCGAGAGTCAACATGTGGCCGGTAGCTAGAGGGCCGGATATCACGGACGAGTTCGAGGTATATAGAGTCTCTTTTGAAAAATAAGATCTTAGAGTAAACATACATATGAACTCAGAAAGTTTATAGTTTTCGGATGTAGACGAACACTACAAGCTACTCACTGTTGTAGATAAGTACGCTAAAGAACCCTACCCTCGATGATCGAGTAAAAAGGTGTCTCTATCCACCGTATTAAGGGGGGGACCTGTTGTTGGCAGGGATCAGGTCAGCGCCAGCGCTCTTCATTATATTGATCGGAAAATTTGGGGGAATGGCTGGAAATATCTGGTTTATATTCGTTATGAGCTTCGGTTCCTCAGGAAGAGAAGGTCGAACCGGGGCCGACGTTAAAACCAGACAATGACAACGTGTTCATCAATTGTTTCGTTAGCTTCATCGTCTATCACTTCCAAGACAATATGTCCCGAGAACGAACTGGTTTGATGCCCAAGCGCCTGCAGATAAAAGAATGTCTTGACAAAAAGCTTGCAAATACGGGTTGCTCACGTTAATAGATGATAAGCTGATTGCTGTCGATGCCCTGTGCGATAGTGGGCCTTACAAGTCTAGGACAAAGATCTTTATGCCTTATCAAAATAACCATGCCTGGGCAAAAATTCCAATCCACCCTCTAATAAGTGAACATGTTCGCCTACTAGACAGTACTATCGAACATGCCTTGCCCGACCTTTATTTCTCAAACGGTAGTAAAGGAATACGCAAGCATCGGGACAAAAAACCATTGACCATACAGCGAGGGCAATAATGATCGCATTCGCAGTTAGGGCCATTCGTTTGACCACAATACTCAGGCTGTATGGTAAAGCTCTTGTGGGAGCAATTTTTCGCTATGGTCACCATCTGTATCCAGAGTGATTTCTTAGCACATACATAGGAAACTAGAGAAGACCAATTGGATGATATTCCGGAAAAGCTCTACATAGCATGCCACAAATCCATCCACCCTATGGTTGTGGCATGAGAATATCGTTTAATAAAGTGTTTCTATAGGGAATATATAAACCTGACCCCATTAAATTACAGAGGTGTTTGGAAGGGCGCTCTGGTCGTGTTTAAAGTATGTAAAAACCAACATGTTACAGAAAGAACATGCGAACATACACATTTGGATTAGAAAGCAGCCCATCTAGCATGTGAAGATTCCCCATGGGAGGGTTTGGTGATACTCTTAGCCTTGTGTGTGAATATGGGTTCCATACGATTTTGATGCATTAAACCAAGGTAGAGGATATGCCACTTAGCGGCGTCCTTACCCTAACTAGTGTATTCCAAATGTCTGCTTGGGTGTTCGATCCAAACCCGTATAAATTCACTAGCGTGGAAGAGCATCTGCGTAAATACCAGAGATAGATCACATCTAATAGACTGACTCGATTTTGGGGATATGGAAGAAGTCATTTCCTGCGAGGTCGTTTATTGCATTGAAACCATGCCAAATATCGAGTTCCCCAAGAGTGTCTTGATTATCTGTTTTGTTAGAAAATGCGCTAGGTACGATGACGATTCTGGCATTATTATCCGTAACCACAATGAAGCCGGTTATCTCTGAAAATTTATTTGAGGAACAGATCGTTATTGAATTTCCAGAAAGACACATTAGATATAAAGATGACAAAACTAGGGTTCAATGGCTTCGATTACGGGCATTCTTATAAATGGAAATTCGTAGATACAGTTGTGAGAAACAAAACAAACTGCAACGCCGTATTGCAGTATTGCGCTAGAACCCTAGACAAATTTGAGTGACGTTTATTACAGTTTGGGCTTTGAACTTGATTTTAAAAGATTGCTTCTCTTGGAAAGCACAATCAGCATTCAATCTTTTAAATTCCTTTATTTTGAAACACCCACCTGTATGAACATCTAGTTATGGAACAAGCTCAAAGCGTTTTTCATTGGAATAGTCTCATCTTACACTATAAAAGCTCCAAATCTATACATTATTTTAAATCAGTTATTAAGGTTTGGATCTGCACACCTTATACATGTCCAATATGCCACTAGTTAATTCTTTATGTATTTTTTGTTTTATTGTTTACTATTTTATAATTTACATATAAAAAAAAACTAATTTCGGTCCTTTTTAGTGTTTATATAACATTTGATTATATTCGTATACAAATATGTAAGTGTTACCAACGTTAAAAAAAAATGAGTGAATGAATGAATGAAAAAATCGACAAAATACAAAACCTTGGATGCATCATATTCTGCTCTGGTCTGAAACCACCCCATTCTTTTTTCACGCTAATTTTTCATAGTCAAAGTACAAAGCTCCTGCACGTCCGTGAAAACAATACCGGAAGGTTAGTGGTGTAATAACAATAAATTTCGATGCCAACCCTTTGAAAAACTTCTGCAAGCGACTTTCGAAGAAAAGTGTATTGCATTAGTATAATGCTGTCGGCGTCAGGTGGTAGAACGAATGAGTCGAACTACTACAATAGTATTATCGTTACACCATCATATTAAAGCTAACATACTACCTAGTGGCAACCCGGTAGCAGATGAATGTCATAGTTAATGATTAATAAGGTAGCGGCCACAACTTTATCCGAAGATAGATGCTCATCAGCGGTGGAGACTTCAAGAAAGTGAGGAGCATTTAGGCAGCCCAATTTTTGAGCTGCGTTGTTGTTGACATATCTAGTCCGTAAAAGTCATTCGCAATACTGCAATCCATTTAATTCTACTTCAGACGAGACCAGATAAGAGCAAATAATTGAAATGGTATGTCTGCGAAAGGGCCGGAAATTGACAATGATCCTCTATGAGGCTCCAACTTCCAAATTTTCATCCATCGGCCGTGAAATCAAATGAGTAAATTTTAGTGTATACCACACAGCTTGCAAAGTTGATAAAATTGATGTCGCCACCCAAGCCGTACCGACAAAATCCAGAGTGGAAAGGTATCCCTGTGCAAAAGAGGAACCCTTAAAATTTGTTTCTCTATATATACTGGCTCTTAGGCAATCTCAGGCCCCTTTCTCGAGACAGCGGTCAGCCGTAACCGAGTCAATCCATAGTTTGCAAAATTGTAGGTGCTGTGTGTTATGTTGCCTTCAAACGCCGATACACCCACAATAACTACAAGTATGTGGTTAAATAGAGTACCGCTCGATATATATATTTCAGTTTAAACTGAGCCTAGCCGGTCATTTCTTGCTGATAAAAGAGAGTCCTCCTGTCTATAGCGCATAGAGTTTTCTCTTTCGCGTACGCACTATCGTCAAGTTTGTGGCGGTGAGTTTCAGTTCTTCTCATTTGAAAACCAGCGGGCAGATGTGATTCCAATATTGGCTCCAGCCACCGCTTCGGTGGGAATAAACGTAAACATTGGCTACGCTCGAGTTAAGCAGAACCAAAGGGTGATATCTTTCAATAGTAAACTTTTTTGTTGTATCATCCCCAGGAACGGGTGAAATGTGACAGATATTAATGGGGGCAATAAAACCCGTATTGGCTTCACAATTACTATCGAAAAATGTCGGGGTGTCTGGGTAACATTCTCCGATCAGTTTTATCGGTTAGAGTAACCTTCCTAAACAAACTGTGCGTAAACAAATTGGTCGGCGATAATTTATCACCAGATACACGACCTGAAATTTTACCTCGACATAAATGCCAGAGTTATCGTTAAAGCTTTTCCTAGGGCCTATTTCAAATCGATGCTAGTCTATGTGATCTAGATCACTTTTGTTTTGTACAAGCTTGTGATTAGTCCTAATTATAACAGTCCATATTTGGGACAATACGCACAAACATGTCTGTTCAATTAGATTTGTTTCAAGATTGCTCTTCCCATGAAAACTTTCCATTTACGCGTTATATATGACGTATGAAATGGCGCATATCTAACAGGAATGTATGCTGACTCGCAGAATCAGGCGCCGAGGGGTAAGCCCAGCATGTCTAAGATTCATGAGATTTTCCGTTGTGTCTGCTGTTGGAGCGGCAGCATTCAATCTTTCTTAAATCGGCTTTTACGTGGTGAGAGCGTCTGAGAGGGCTTGTTGAGCCATTGGTAGATTAGCCGTTGCAACTCTTTTTATTACAAGAATTTCCATACCCTTGTTTACATCCCCCAAAAATTTCAAATGAAGCCTGTGTCTCATTGCACGTAATGAGTCAATGCTCCACCTACTTGGTAATACTGATGAAGAGAATGACGGTGTTTTGAATCAGTAGTAGGTCTTAATGGGATTTTGGTTTCGCTTTGCCAATGACGAATCGAATAATTAAGTCGTATTGGCTGAAGTCAATGCTATTGCCGTGTGTGTCTCTAACCTCTATTTTTATTGATTGGAATGACCGTTTGTTCAATTCGTGAGCTTCGTAGTCAGGTCCACTAGCCGTCAAACCGATTATGTCACCAAAACTGTCATCGCGCTGTGGAATGTTTTGCAGGAACGGGACTTTTAAACCGCCTATATTTGTATTCTTGATAATGCCGATATATATAAGAAAGTTATTCACTCCCTTTGTGGTTTCCCAAACCACAAAAGGACTGAATAACTTTCGTAGCCGAATTCACGAAGACCGTGAGGCCTGTGATTTTAAGGTTCATATTAATTGAGTTTACTAGTGTGGATGCAGAATCGTAGTTCCCAGGGGATAGGCGGATTTTTTTGGGAAAAATTTAGTAGGGTTTTATTAATTATAACATCATATTACGTGTATGGTGTGGTAGCGCTGAATGGAAAAATTTCCCAATCTAATGAGAGAGTCTCAGCAAACTTTACTGAGAAATTTGTTTTGCCGTATTTTCCTGATAAAATAGAGTGATCTTTATTAGGAAGAGTATAGAGAGTAGGTGCTATTAACAGTTGACCTAGTATATGCTAGTCTCTAAGAGAAGCAATAAAGTTCCCTGTTTTTTTTCAACCACATGCGTGGGGCTCTAAGTAACCTTCAAAGTGTACCGTAGTTGGTCGTGACTTCCTTGGCCAGCTTCATGGTCAGGTCCATGGCATTGTTTAGTATCTTTATAAAAATTTTTATACCGTGCTTCTTCTTCAATATCTTTCATGGTCAGGTGCTAATCAAAATTTTCAGCTATTGTATCAGCATCCTCATCGGACGATGGTGGTTCAAAATTTGACTGACTTTAAATTGGCGTCGGTGGTGTTAAAAGAGTTCATACTATTGGTCTTTTTGATCTACCAGCTCGACTCCCAAAAAATGCACGTATGTTTTTGGGAAACTTCGAAGAGGCTAGTCTCTGCTGTTGAGGAATTTTACCGAGCGCTTAAGCTCTAGGAGTGACCTGCATTTTGAAACTTCATTAGCACTTTACTATCTTGAGCTGCGTAACCATCGATTTCATTAACCAACGTATTGCAAAATTATAAACGCTTAGTCTTACACTGCCATTCTCAGAAAACCAATCGAGTTCGCCCTAAAAAAGAAGAAAATACTTAATAATTTTGGATGACTTGATAGTAGAGGCAGTGAATAAGTATTTTGCCACCTTATAAGGGATGGAAATCACCACGGCAATAGTAAAGATATTCTCATATTTCATTCATGTTCTGGAAGAGGAGATGCACAGCGCCAACGTTTACAAATAGACTATTTATGTCTATTTTAGTCCAGCCAGCTATAGTGCAGACTACAGTTTAGGTTGTAAAATTGTCCCCTGTACCATAGATCGCTTTATGGAGGCCTATTTCAACGCGAAGTGAACAATATAAACACCTTTGAGATGATATGTCGCACGCATATTATATCAATTCAAGTTTGCAATTTAAATGGGGGTTTATATACCCAAACGCAGCTAAGCTATAACGAATTGTGAAAGTGTTTGGAAATGATGTTAAGTCCTTTGGCAATATAAAGAAACGCGGCCTAATAGGGCCAATTGGGTCTAATGGAGATTCGAGAAAGTCTTAAATAAAAACTTTCATGATGATAAAATCATCATGAGTGTTTCTGCCGATTGCAGTATCGTGAGTACTGACCCAAATCTTGCTTCTAGTCGATTAAGAATAAAAGCCTAATAACACGATCAGATCTGCCTTCACACAGACAGAGAGAACGCTCTATTCAATTGCAGACTTAGTCATAAAGGTACTGGAGGATGGTGTAATAAGTCAAGACGAGTTTTATTTAGTTTTAGAAGAGGTTTGAAAACACCACGCTATGAAAAATGAAATATGGGTGAGAATACAGAAAAAGGTAGAATTGACTAGGGTGCAAAAAAGGAACTGGCCGAGAAATGGCGCACAGAAACCCGCCTTTATGAAAAAAACTCGGTTTGGAAGCTCTCTTTGATAGCTTCAACTCTCCACAAGAGTTCATATTTTTAAGTGTTTGTTCCCATAGTTGGGAGACATGAATATTACTTGTTTATAGGAAATATAAAATTACAAAATAAAATTTTTAAAACAATAACAAACTTTAAGCTTGAATTTAAAAACGCAAGTAGAATTTATCTTTTTTAACAAAATATATAAATAATAATAAATTTTAAAACTAAATTTAAAGACTTCAGTTGATTTTGTCATTTTGAATTACTGCTCATCAAGCAAAATCACAATCAAATCTTTATATAATTTATTCAAAATAAACTCACGTGCTAAATAATCTTAAGATACCTTTCTATATTATATTATATAGCAACAAAGGCAAAAAAGTAAAAATAATAACACTGTTCAAACGGAAGAAAACCCCTTTGGTATTTGTAATGATTTTACCAAGGGGTTTTTAATATGATCAAAGATTACTTCCTACTCAATCTTTGATGTATATTATACGAGAGACACAAGGTGACAAAAACCGAGACGAGACGGCCCCTTCCATATTCCAGTCTGTTCTTGCCTAAATAAACTGTTCACCTTCCGGCGGGAAACTTAGCTTCCTGTGCTAGAAGATAAAAATTTAATCGATATCTTTTTTAAATATAAAACTATCAACTGCATTGAATAATGTGGCACGCAAAATTGACTTCGATTTTGAATTTTGAATAAATAAACATTTTTGAAAATGAGGTGATGTAAAAACTATATCGGGACAAACCCGTGTGTATCAAGTATTTTTTTTTTAATTTGTAGTTTGCACAATCTTTTTTATTTTATATTTAATTTTTTTGTCACTAAATAAAGAAAAAGTTTTTGACAGTGGGGAGAACACATACAACCGAGCTGCATGGTATCTTAAACCAACGCTTTAGACCACTGAGCCGCATTGATGTATTCTAACAGTTAAACAATTAAGTTTTAAAATATTTTTAGATAAAAGTCTCTGAGCTGTGGACAACGGGGTGTCCACAGTGGGTGGGTGTGTAAATTTAAAGCTATCAATTAAATATCATTCTAAGGTAGGTTTACTTTTGCATAATTATTTATATACATGAAACCGTCTTCACCTAAGTTATTTACCAATATATGTACGCGAAGAATATATTTATATTTATATATATATTACA
>JAUZNK010091081.1:0-12489 GCA_035046665.1 Euphysa ruthae | reverse complement strand
TATATATATAAAAGCATTAATTTGTTTCATTAGTAAAATTTGAGTCTTCTTACACCCTCTCAAAGTTGAAACAATCACTACAATACCATTTCTAGAGGCTTTTATCCCAGAAAAAATGTTTTTTTGTTACAAAATTTATTGAAATTCCAATTAACTCTGCTGGGGGTCTCTTTATTTTTATTTTTCAAATTTTTTTTAAATATATGTATGCTTCAACTTAAAATGTATTTTAGCCTTTCTAGGATTTTCAGAACCTTCTAGAAGTCAAAATATTCACATTTAAAGAAAATAAGTATTTTTGGCTACTTTTTTCAAACAACTCCATCGTCTTCACGGAATGTACATAAATTGAATATGTTTTATCAACACTTAATTTCACTTAATTCAGCATAGCAGACATGGTAGGTTTGCTTAGGTAATCTTATTTTTAAAAGGAGAAGTGAAATTAATTTCCTTAAACTAAGATAATATAACCTCACTTAATTATATTTATAACAATAAAGGACTCAATTTAAATTTTTTAGTTATTACTGGGGTCTCATATTTCATAGATTTTATGTACTAGAACGTTTTTTATGTTATGATTTTTAACTATCAAATATTTAGTGCTTAATAAGAAATCTTGTTCAAAAAAAGAAAAATTCAACAAGATCTGAGACCCCAAATTTTTCAATTTGTTTGAATTAACAGCCTTTCAAAATAAATGTCTCTTAAAACATATATGATTACCATCTTGACTTGTTTTTAATTCTTCACTATATTTTTTCTGCAATGACAACTCAGCTTCTAGCTGGGCAATACGTCCTTGAGAAAGCTGTTTTCCTAGTTCTTGGTTTTCTTGTATAAGCATTCGACATTTCGCCATTAATTTCTTGCCAGTAACACTGAAAAAAATTTCAAATTTTTTCTGTAAATTCGAGAAAATCTGGACTCATCAAAATTTAAAATTGTAAGAGGTTCATTCAATCATATAAATTCCTCAAAATATCAAAATTTAAACCTGATATAAAACAGCTTACTTTTTGTTTGTAAATTAAAAAAAACGTATTGTAACATTTAACAACATCGTTTTGTGTGAGAACGCACAAAAAATTCTATCTAATCGATGTTCCATCACCTGTTAAAAAAACTATTCTTGACCATTTCAGCTGCTTTCATCAAGAAAAATAATATAAGTAGTTTAGTCTTAAACTGTGAAACGCTTGAAATAAAAATTTTATCAGATGACAATTAAACAGAAACATGATTTAAGGCTAAAAAAACAATCACTTACCTTTACTTAACAAGAAACTTTTAAGTTTCTTGTTAGAGTTACTTTTATTCAATATGAACATTTTCAAGTTAAACATTCTATTATCTAAAAAAACGAGCCCTCCAAATGCAGACTTAATAACAATCTGAAAAATTGACCCCAGGAGAAATATTATTATTATGCATTTTACAGATGATCGAGCTACTGTGATCCAGCAACATTTTCAAATTCAGATGAATTTGTTTAAAATTTATTTCTGGCACTTATTTATAAACAACTGTTTGAAATATTTTTGTAATATTTCATTGCTCATGCGTTTCAACTAGTATATTGTTTCACATCATCAATAACTACTCATTTTGATTAATTAAAATTAAATTATTTGATTGATACGCTAACGCTTATGCACTTTGTTTAAGAACCATCTGAAAGAAATTAACTGATTGATTGATTTAATTTACATCATATGAAAGAGACATCATCACTCATTTGTTTCCTTTTTATTTAAAGAAACGTTTAGAAATTATTTCTATTATTGGTTATATTAACTTGTATGCTTTAATTATTAACTGGGCTTAAAACCATTGATTTAACATCTTGATTAACAATGTATTTGATTAACAATGGTGACCACGCTGTACTACCGACACTTTACCATTAAAGCATTTTGATCCTTCTGGAAATTATATCCATTGATTTTATACCAATTATAGTTTCTGTTCAGTAAAATATTACATTTTTAATTACAAATCAAGCATATTATATCAGATTTACATATTCACTGATCGATTTAATACCATCAATTAAGTTTTTATCCAACAATTACTTCAATAACATTCACAAGTTTTAAAGTTTAAAGTCATGAAGGAAGCATTATAACCGTGATTGTTTAAAGCCATCTAGAGATTACATCTCTTCATTCATACTTGGGTACCACTCATGCATTTTACATCCATCAATTATCTTTATGCCATTTAGTTTTTTCACATGCCTCATGAAGGCTAAATCATTTGAATGCTAATTTAAGGTTCACATGTTTTTTTTTAAACTGTCTGAATTTTAAGCATCCTATTGATTGATTTGATATTCAAAATGCTCAATCAGCGTACTAGCACTTGTTACATAAGATTTTATGAATGAACTAATTTTCTATGTTTCCTTTTTTAAAAAAATATACATTTTTTCTTTATTTTTATATTTGTTGTAATTTTTGCTTGAACTTTTCTACGTTTATGTATGAAAATTGTATTTAAAACAACATCTATTGAGCTATAAAAAATAATCGCAGTAGCAAACCATTAAAATCACAAATACTGAGAAAATGCATCCGTAATTAAAAAAAAAAAAAAAAAAATAGAAATTTTATAAATGCAGCAGCTTTTAATTTGAGCAAAATTCTTTCTTCTAAAATTAACCAAAGTTTTCATGAAGTCTAATTCTTTTGTGAGATTTAGGAAAAAATCTTAACAAATTAATTTCTTAGTGATCTTTAAAAAAAATACGTATATATATATTTTTTTTACATTTACCCAGACAGATGTTTTTTGTTAAGCCGTTATTTCCAGATTTTATTTTCAAAAACAAAAACTTTTAGCAAAAACTCCTAACACGTATTAAACTTTTAATTTCATTACAAAGCTTAAATTAAAATGTTTTCTATAAAATCTATTATTAAAAAAAAAAAAAAAAAAATTATCCTTAACTTATAAATAAGAAGTTGAACTGAACTTTAGCTTTTAAATAACAAATGCCTCATGCATTCATTTCCGTCAAGAAAACGGATTTGCACATGAAAAAATATCCACAAAAAAAAAAAAAAAAAATCTGTGAAAATATTTGTAGTTATAATTCTTATATTATTTTTACTAAAATTCAAGAAATAACATAAAAGTTGTTTTAACACATTTTATAAACTTGATTTCAAATTTAAAACGTTAGGCATATAACAAAATTTTTAAACAAACTGTTTAATGGTAATGAATAACGGGAAAATACATTTAAAAAGGGTATTAAATTGTAAATAAAATCATGTCTCAAAAACTAATAAAAAATATGCAAGTGTAGATATAACAAAAAACTGTAAAGAAAAAACTAAACATGACTGAAATGTTCAAAGAACATTGAAAAGAGCATTTCTGAATATTTGTGAATGAAAGAAACCTTAATCAAGTAAAACAATTTTGCAATAGAAAATAATAACATGGCCAAGTGTTTTTTTTTTTTTTTTTTTTTTTGCTACTTTCTGAATTACTATAGCAATAACAGACTTTTAAAGCAAACATGATTTTTTATTGGCAACTTCAATAATACACCATCACTACATCGCTACACCATCGAACGAGGGACTTTTGTATTTATTGTGAATAGTGCTTACTTCACGTATTGAAAATTTCAATCATCAAGCGTCTTTGCATTTAATAATCTCATATTTGAGAAATTACATTCCACTAAATACAAAATTTGTAGCATCTTCGACTTCTGCTAGCGCCAATGAATTCAAGAAACATAGAAACATTTGCTTAGTAATTCATATATAACAGAACGGTTATTTAATGTTCTGAAAGTTTACTTCACGATTAACATCATATTTTCATCTTTCGATATACATCATCATTGAAATAAGCAAGTCACATCTTATATCACTTTAAAGATAAATTTAATCGGTGATCGAATCGTAGCTCAAAAGCTTGCTGGCTTCGTTTTCATTTATTATCATATTCATTTAGCATCAAGAGAAATTTATATGATATACGGGTCAAAAACCTGTAACCAAACATATATTGCTTTGATGTTACGTTGAAAATGAAATTTGATTTATATTTGCAATATTTCTACAAATTTAACTCCTCTTATTTGACTTGAAATGAATCTTCCATATTTAGCAATAGTAATCTTTGATCTTTAATTTTGTTTTTTAACGAAGAGACATAACAACCATACGACCATAACAACCATAATGACCATAGAATTTTATTGTTATCATCATAGTTGCCTTTATAATTTCTATGTAATATCATTATGTTTAGTTGCAATATAAAAATCATTAGTAATCTTAAATTTTGTTTATTTCCAAAAAAACATAACGAACACGGAATTTTATTATCATCTTGGTTGCCTTTATAATCTCAATGTAATAGCATCATGTTCAGTTGCAATATTAAAAATTTTCATACAACGCAAATGAAAATTTAGGACGGAGCTCTATTACTTTATCACTTATTATCTTATCGAATAATTTAAATTGCGACAACCAGGTGAATGAAACCACTTCAAAATAAATTCAAAACTGATTCAATTTACAAAAATTCCAGTGCGTTCAAGCAACGTTTTTATTTTTATATTTTTTAAAACACCAATATTATAGATTTACATACTATAAAATAAAATAGAAAATTAGATATAAAAGTAATAATTGATAAACGGTTGGTTTTCCTAATGTTTAAAAAGTCCATTTCTGCAAGTCAAAGAAAAGGACATCAACACATTTTTAGTTAAAAAACAACCATAAAATAGTTAAACTTTCAACTAGTTGTCAAATTTTATTAACTGTCTGAGTGAAAGTTTTTGAAAGCCTATAAAGTTAACTCTATTTTTGCAGAATGCATGCCTTAACTTTCAAGGAAGCAAAATATTAAAAAATTATTGATAAAAAAATGTAAATATCAAAAGTTTTGAGTAAATAAAGTAAAACAGTAGCAAGGTGTAAACTATCTAAAAAATCAATTGCCTGTGTTCATAAAATATTCACACCAGTTTTCAAAATTTACCAATGACATCCACCAAATGAGGTAAAATAACAAATTTGAATAATCAACCTATATTTTGCTCCTTCAAAAATAATATATTCATCATCATAGATATTTGTGATAGCTGAATAATAAGTTTAGTGACAATGTATCTTAAGAGAAATATTAGCTTTTAACCAATATACTAATAAACATTTTGCTCTCTAACTTCACCTGAAAATAGTATTAAACTAAGTCAGTTTAAGATAGAGCACAGTTTTAAGCCAGTCAACCACCATCCAATGAAATAAACTTTCACTCTTTTTCAACCAACCAAATCTCAATTTATCGATTTGTTAACTTTCAAAAAAATGAGTTTTTGATTTAGTTAATATCACAATCAAACCTAACATTGTAATAAAATAGGAGAACATATATATATAGAGAGAATAATTCGGTCATCAAACATCAATTTAAGAAGCATAACTGGATTAATTTTGTTTAACAAAAATGAATTCTGGAAATAAGAAAAATTGCACTTGCTTGATATAAATAAAGCCAATTATTCTATGAAAGATAATCTTCATATATCAAGGCCTAAACCATGTAGGAAAAAACAGTTTTTCAAATCTCCCATAAATAGATATGCTTTTGCTCTGCAACTTTTTAAAACTAGACATAATCAAGAGCGCACTACTTAATACTGCATTAACATAAAAACTTTAAGAGAAGGCCATGTTAGATCAATTTTTCTAGCTAAATCCTGAAGGTGAGGTGAGGCAACAAATTTTTGCTATTTGTTATTGCAAAATTGTATTTCTTAAATTTTGACTTGAGATTAATTCATGACCCTCCATCACATTTACTTTGAGAATATTACACCCAAGCCATTTGTCTCATTTAATTCCCCAACCATGCCTAAGGTTGAACATATCAATGCTCAAGTATCTTATAAAAGTGGCAAAAGTGAAAATCTAGTGGTGCATCATACCATTCCTATTTTTAAAAGTGAGAGCATGGTAATATCATTTTGTTATCCATTGTCTCACTAACAGTAGAATATTGCACCATTTTAAACATCCCCAAACTTGACCTAAATGTGCATAAAATCAATCCAGAAAAAGTATCATATACGGCCAATCTGACAGCCGGTTCTAGATTAACACTAAATTCACTGCAAATGACCAAGTAAGATACAGCAAAAAAGGAATTGTAGAATATAGTTCCATTTATTGTGTATTAAAGTCAAGCAAGTCAATTATCAAGTGGAATTCGTTATATCAACTCTTTTGACACGAAATGTTAATGAAGTAGACTTCAAGCTTATTAAGAATTAGATAACATCTTTGAACATTGAACTCTTCAGACAAGAAATTTCCATTTCAATATCTGGAGTTCTGGAAAGATATGAATCAATATTGCTTCCTAACTGTCATTTTTCATATATGCCATTAGGAAAATTTATCTCTGAAGCAAAATTTTCATTGAAAGCTCATAAAAGTACAATTCTGCGACATCCTGAGTATTTGCGCAGAGGTTTTGTTTAATATTTTACCTGTCCGGTGTGAATTTCCACGCATTTAAGTCATTTTGTGCTTGCTCAAGCCTATCTTTGGTCTCTGTAAGTTCACATTTCATTTTATCAAAAAGTAAATTAACAGCAGGATCGATAAGCATGGATTGTAGCTGATTCACAGAAGGGGTTTGTGCTTGCTTTAATTCTTGATTGATTGCCTAAATAACATAAAAATACCTAACTCTTATTATTATGAATTAACCATTTTTATGGAAAAAAATTGTATATTTATGTCAAACCACAATCAAAATGTGTTCTTATTGCTGGTTATATCTTATATATATATATATATGGTGATTTCTAATGACAAAAAAATCTTAGCCATTATAATTTTTTTCTTTTGAGATTTAATTAAGTTCAGCTAAAGCGTAAATTAGTTAAAAAAAATCTATAGCATATTTTTGCAAAATAGGTCTTTTTAATTTATGTTCTAGGGCATAACTCTTTAGAATCCAAAAAATTTCTCCGAAAACATGGAAAACTGATATTAAACAACAGATAATGTTAATGCTTAAATATGACCATTTGTGGTATTTATTAGATTGCCAAACAGGCTAAATTGGTTTAATTGATAACAAATCTTACATTTTCTATGAGAGAATGAAACTTTCCCATGCTATAGCTTATAAATGCCTAAATTAAGAGCTAATCTTCGAAATAGTCAGAAACATTGCTAAACAGATATTTGGCAAAAACAAGCTGTTTTTTTTTTCTTTAGTTCACACAGGCCTGATTTAGTTGAGGAAAATCATACTAACCAACAAATCTTGCATATCCTGCTCTTTTGTAGCCAGTCGCATAACAAGAACATTTTCTCTACGAGATGACTCTTGCTGTTGGAGTTTTAACTTTTCATCCAATGGTTTTGAGATCTCTTCTAAAAATAGAACAGAAGAGAAGTGTAAAATTTAAACATATAACAAATTCCTATTAAATATGTTTGCATGAATAAATGGTTTTATATATAAATGACTATGTTATGTTAAAGATGTTTGCAGATATTCCTACTTTTATGGCAGTATTGCTGCTTGATACTTCACAAAAAAAGGGTTAAAGTACTTTTTTAGCTTGAAAATTATAAGATAATTTTTATTTTGTAAAGAAACTCAAGTATAGCAATGACATTAAGTAGACTTTTAACACACTAAGTTCCAATTCTTAAGTAGTTTCCAATTTTAAAAATGAGAAATACTGATGTTGATAAAAATGTAAACATCTAAAGGTTTGCCTGCTAAAGAACAAGAATGTGGACATACGATTAAATGAATTTCTTCTACAGTAATTCAACTTCCTAAAAATATGAAGAATATTCTTTATAAAATTAAATTCAAAGATATTGAAAAAAAAGCAGAATTTCTGAACTGCTGCTAATAAAAATAATTCTTGATAGATGCCATGATGTTTTTATGTGTCTTTAATTGCAACTTGAGTTTAAAATAACAGTTCATTGATCTATTTGATCTTTTTGGATGCACAAAAACTAAACTCTTTTGAGTTAATGGTTTTAATGTAGGAATATACAGGGTGGCTTTTTGGATTAGATTAGTTTTTTTCCCAGAAAACTGTAGAAAAGGTTTTCATAAAGGTTTGAAAAACTATGAGTTTTTTTCTTCCAAAAAAAATCAGAATTATTCTTAAATTAAAATGTTCTTTAAATAAAATTTGGCCTCTTTCCAAAAAAGAAGCTTGATTTGTTTTTGACCCTCAGATTTCCTCCAAAACTTTGTTGTAATATAACATTTACTTTCTAGAATAGGTTTTCTTAAACAGTTAAAAAAACACCTACCTAATTGTGACTCTATATACTTTATATAAACTAGTTGCTCATTCCATCTATATAAAGAAATATTGAAATATGAAAATATAAGAACACAAATGTAGAATAGTAAATTAGAAACCTAAAATTATGATAGAAAAAGTTTCTTTCATAATAAAAATTAAATCACATAACATACACTTGAGGACTTGTTTAACTGGTTCCCTTTTAAATATTATCGGATAAACCAACTCTGAGGGTGGTGCTAAGAAATTTCATCCCTCAAAGCAAAATTTGAAGAAAAAAATTAGAATTAACATATATGGGTAAACTTAAAAAAAAAAATGTGATTATACAGGTATACCTGAACCTATAGGAGCAAAGCAAGCTTCCCTGAATTGGATTAAAAGATAAGTCAAAAATTTGAATGGTGAATCTAAATTTAAAAAAAAAAAAATTCTTAGATTTGCAAAGAAAAGCTAATAACATACTTATTAAGTAATGCCTCCTTTGATAGAGATTCTTTATCTTCCAATGTAACTTTAGCTGGTAATGCCAGTGGTGAAGGAGGAGGAGGAGATGCTACAGGTTCCATCCAAACAAATGTAAATTTAAACTTCTTCTAAATCTAAAGGAAAAAATATTAAACATAACACATCAAACAACAATGGGTGGATTGATTTAAAATATAATCTAATCTGTAAATGGAGAGGCTTTGGATACAAACCTACCATTTTTTCTGAGAGAGAGCTCTGTTTTTTACTATTAAAACTAAATTTCAGATTATTCAGAAAAAAAATTTTCGAAAAAGTTTTAAAATTTCAAAGTAATGCTAATAACTTTTCTGCAATAATAACTGCTCTTTCATTTTCAGTTAAAAAAAATAACGATTCATTTACAAAAATTTCTGCAAATAAATATCATATTATTAAAGAGATAAAACGCACGTCATGAGTTACAAAATTTTATTGAGCGACGTTTCAGGAGTCATGCTACTCCTATCATCAGGCTGGATATCATATTGTTTATTCTATTTATCTTTAACCATTGCTGTAAGTGGGTAAAACTGGTACATTCAATATTCAAATATTAAACCAGAAGATTATTTCAAATTTTATAGTATACTCAAATATGCATATTAAACCAGAAACCAAATATTAAACTCATAAAAAAAGAGGGACAAATATAGACTGAGAACACAAAATCCCTATAGGAATTTAGGAATTCAATTGATAATTTTAGAAGTTAATATATATATTTTTTTAAATAAGTTGGTTGCTTAGATTTAAGATTGGAAATTTGCTAAAAAAAGCAAGTGCCCATATACTGATTTATATTGGTAAAAATTCAAAGCATATCTTCTAAGAGTTAAAAACACTGTTATAAATCAGGCTACCGTGCGAACTAATTGTCATACAGTTGAGGAGAAAAACGTATGATGAAATAATTCACCAATTTGATTATATTATATTTTTCTGCCTCAATCATTTTGCTTGAGTCTACAAGAAACTTAAAAATTAAATTTCATTAAATCATTATAACCTTAAATAACATGAATGCTTCACATTCACAGAGTGGATGAAATATGTGAAATATATGGTGTAAATAGTCTAATAGCAGTAAAAATGAATGCAATTAAATTCATCTACCTGAAAAGTATACATTAAATTGTGTTAGTTATTGGTCAGTGTAGATTTTGGTCTCAAATTCTCCCAAATAATTATCTGACCGAGTGGATGACAAGGCATTGGTCTCCAGATCCTAGAGCTATAGGTTCAAACACACCTCAGAACCAATGATTTTCTTTAGCCTAAGCTGAAATGGGAGCTCTAAGTACACCAGAACCAAATTCTAAGTTAGAGCTCCATTTAAAAGTTTACTGCAAAGAAAATCATTGGTTCTGAGGTGGGTTATCAAACCCACAGCTCTAGAATCCAGAGATCAATGCCCTATAAGCTCAGCTTGTTACTTTACTTTAATGCTTAGAGATAATTTGAGTGTGTTAAACGAAAATTTAGTAGAATAAGGATATTTTCTGTGGCAGAAAAGTACACCAAATTCCAACCGTGTTTTGACTTCGACAAGTACAATGTTCGACCATGAAGATAAATTATTTCACTGTTTAGCTAAATAATACTTAAATTGGCTTGGGCTTTTCGTTCATATTTTAGGCAAGAAATAAACGTGGTTAAATTCATTTAATAAACCTAGATTTTAGCAGCATGGGAATGCATCTGATTAAACAAGCCAAATTATTACAAAGTTTTCTCATCTAACAAAAGTAAAATTTCAATGGTTTCTTTTATTAATAGGACCCAAATAAAAATTATTGTAAACAAACAAAATCAACCAATTTGAAGAATGGAAAAAAAATAAAATCAAGAGACTGATGTCTAACTTCTAGATTGATGTTAATTTTAGAGTTGCTGAATAAACGTCAAATCAAAATATATCAACACGCGCTCCTCTTAAGGAACCTTCCATTTTTTTGAATTGTTTTCAAAAAGATGCATTATGGGTTTTCTATTTTAGCTCCTAAACTTCTGCGTACGCTTAAAAGTTGACTGCACAGCAAAAGTTAAATCCTCAAGTTTTCACTGATTTTAAACTGGATGAAACAGTGAAGGAAATTAACCTATTTTCCTATACCATACATTTGTCTGATGTCATTTGGCTGCTAAATATTCAGAAAAAGAGTCTCATAGTGGAGAAATTTTACACACATTGGCTTTGAATAATGGCTAAGAATATTTATATCAATAAGTTATTGAAAATAAAACTTGAAGAAAAACTATAAACTGTGTCGAAATTCCTTCAAGTTATTGGCTTCAAATTTTTTCTTAAATATAACCGACAAAAAAATAGGCATCAAAACTTTAGTTTCGCATTTTGATTTTTTACGTTACAAAACTATAACTTTAAATTATTCAACAAAAGATAATTCAATTATTTCGTAAACATTTTAATTTCCCCTTTGTGTCTTTTTATTCTTGTCGTATTTGTGTGAAAGTATAGAAGAGGGAAATAATTTAGCTGCTTATGGCTTATTTAAAACTGTAAAGCAAAGAGGAGAACAAACGTTTGTTGGAAAAATTACGTTGAAATGACAAAACTTCAACGAAAGCAAAAAACATCTTTTACAAAATAGTTCTTTAATACTAAGATATCCAAGCGGTTGAAAATGGAAGAAAAGATTTCTCGTCTGGCAACCTGTTGATACAGGTTATAAAGAGTTCCTAAAGCTTAAAATTAAGCAATAGTATAAATTACCTGTTGAAATAACAAAGGATTTGTGTGTATCTGGAGAAGATCAAAATATCAACAAGAAAATTACAAATAATAAATCAAAATCAATTTCAAGTTTACTATACAATTTTTAAGGAGCATGTAGTCATTCGAAAGAATTTTATATATAAAAAATGAAATTTTTAATAATTTGGAGTGTATAGCTATCATAATTTTGTACCAAGTAAATTTATTGCTACTGAGAAGGGTGACAATAATTAGGTGATTTCAATTCTAAAAAAACCTAAACGAGTTTGTAAAATATCGAAATTTTATATAAAAAACTGCTTAAGATGTTTTTAAGATCACCTTAAGAATTCTTACACTATTCCCATACAACATGATATTGAAAGATACTTTATCTGGAATTTTACTTATTATTGTGCTTAATCTAAAACCTCTGGTCTTCTTTACAGGACTTTTTCCAAGGAGCAAGTTTTATCTACATTAGTGATACTATGATAGCTACATGACAAGCACCTGTATAATTGTTTTCTGTAGTTTTTTTTTTTTTTTGTTTTTACTCGATTTTTTCATGTATATATTTTTTCTTTTTCATGTTTTCAAGTGTGTATTTTTGTAAATTGTCTTCCCATAACGTTCCAATAGTTTTAGAAGAAATACATATATTTTTTGTATGTATTCTTTGCCCTAAAACTGCCATATGTTTTTGGGTTGGAAAAATTCATGTTATTCGTACATGTTTTGTGCTATGGCTCTTAATGAGTTTTGGAGTAAGTAAGTAAGTAAGTAAGTATTTATTCACTATCAATAAAAAATTTACTTGTTTAAAAAAAAAAAAAAAAATTTACTGCATGCCACAATATTTTAAACAACAGGTATTGATAGCAAGGATAAGCACAAGAAAAGCCAAAGCCTTATTTTCATTGTGGTC
>JAUZNK010091070.1:0-12489 GCA_035046665.1 Euphysa ruthae | reverse complement strand
TAAGTATTCTAACACAGAAATTTAGTTGATTTGATTCAACGGGTTCTAGAATAGCTAGGGGATTTAGCCTAAGGTGGAAAATTGCTTTACGATAAAAGTACTTAGTTCATATTACCATAATTAGATTAGACTTCTCCTTAATCAATAGATTAGCATTAGGAATTTTGTCTTTACAGCAAACAAAATTCTTACCTGCCTGGCGGTACCATCAATATGTCTTCGTAAACTTTGGCTCTCATACCTTGAGATAAATCTGTAACCAAATCTTGTTTCTGAAATAAAAACAACAATTGCCTAGTTTATCTACCAAAAAAATAACAAAAATAATACAATTTCTTGCTTATAAATTTTAAAATTCAGATAAATCTCTTCACGTTGTATCCAACTCTGAGTCAGTTACTTAGCTACTAAATTTATGATAATAAAAATATATGCATACATAAAACAAATAGTAAAAATACCTCTTTTAACACTCCTCCTTCAAAAAGGCCAACAAGATAGTCAAACAAAGGATGGGCTTTCCCGACAAATAGTATTTCATCGTCCTGACGTGACCTGCGGACTAAAAAAAAAAAAAAATAAATAATTGAATGTTCTTCCTAATGTGGGAAACAATCAAAGCAAATAATTCTTACTAAGTTTAAAACGCGTTTATGGTGAAATAAAAAATATTAATTTCACGAAATTGTGATCTTTTGTTAAAAAAATTGTTTGACAGTCCTTTAGAAAACAAACAACATATTTTCTTATTTTCAATTTACACAATTTGGAACAAAATAATAGGAAAACTTGAAAAACAAATTTTTATAATAAAATGAAAAGAGAACTCCCTCTGGTTACTTAAATTTTATTTCCCTGTATGCAAGAAGTATTTCGTCAAACGTTTAAAATGGATTAAATCAACAATTTTATAAGCCAAAAACTAAACCATATGAAAACATATATATGTGACATGTGTAACCATATGCTAAACATTCTACCTTTAGAAAAATGCAAGCTAATTAATACCTTCATCCTCTGTTAGATCTCCGTACACCTTGGCTAGTGTTCTGTGCAATCTTTTCTCATCAACAAATGGTAATAATGCAACACCTAAATACATATAATTTTACTGAATTTTGGGGTTATTCTTAATAACCAATCATATAAACCACAAGGAATTTCAAAGTTTTTTATTGTATTTTTTTTTGTTTTTTGCTTTTGGCTTAAACTGGTCAGATGTCCAGTCCAAATTCGCCTAAATGAACATATATGATTTTTTAAGACAATTAAGAAAATTATTTTTTTAACACAAAATTTATCTTTTTAAATTTATCAACTTCACTTTGTTCAGCAAATATCATTTCAGTAAGGTAACAGTTAATGTAGCAACCATATTTGGACACAAAATAAGACAGAAAATTATATATTATACAACAGTTTTATTAGAACTTAACATTTCAATTCAATACTTCATCATTCAACTTACAATTAAAATGTTCTAAATCACAAGCATAAAATACAAGCATGAAGATTTTAATTTCTTTCCAGTAACTATTTAAATAACCAATTGTTTTTAAATTATACTTTTTGTTTTTTTGTTTTGTATATTTTTTTGTTTTTTAGCAAATTTAAATTTTTATCCGATCACCGATATACCGGTTTGAAGCCTCTATACTGTTTTTATTTCTGACTTAAAAATTTTTTTTTTGGAAAAGCTATTTTGAAAGTACGAAATCCTATATCAGTATACAAAATGACTGTAGCAGAATATGAATCAACTGCGCAGATTCTGCAGGAATCTGATTTCAATCTGATTTCTTTTGAAAGTATCAGAAAAAAGGAGCCAAGTTTTGAGCAGTTTACTGAAGATTTTCTCAATGGACATTAAAGTCAGCCCTGTCAAACATTTTCTTTAAGCACATAGAAGAAAGAAGCTTGGACGTGAAAGAGTTAAAGGGATCCCGAGATCACATAATATTTATGATCAACACCACCACTAAACTCTCTAAAAATACTGTAAGAGTAGTTATGAGTACTTAAACTATATAAAAAGCAACAAATAATATCAAAAATTACAATTCTGACCAGCATAATTCCACCATCACATGTCGCTGCTGTATTCCCATTCGAATCGAAAGTTTGTTGTTAAAGCCCAGACTCTACGCGGTTGTGACAGAGCTTGAAGCTTCGGCAATCAACAGAAAGAACTGCAATATAGTAGCAATAGTAGATTTTTTACCCAGGCTTTAGTTAAAATTCTGTGTTTATTATATATTGTTGTGCATATGGTTGGAATAATCAAAGTTGGTACAAGTATACACGTGTTTTTTATAAGATCGTATAAATTTTAGCTGTGGCTGGATGTGCTGGTTTTTTTACATTTTTTCAGCCTCAAATATTCTTATTTTTGTTCTTATAACGTTACAAAACAGGTTTAAAATATGTTTTTTCTACAAATACAATGAACAGAATTCGAATGTTTTCAATGAAAGGAAAATTGCACGATTTTCAGAAATAGATGGGGCCGAAATAATTTTATTGTAAAAATATAGTGTGATAATTTATTATGTGACAGGAAAAAATGTTCCAAAATAAATGTTTCTTAGTCATTCCATATTCGCATTTTTTTGTTCTTAATGGATTATTGAATTCAGACTTTTGATGTTCTTAATTTTGGTAAAATCCCAGCAGCACATTATTTTGTGTATTACATACAGGTTTGCTGTCAGTGTGTATGTTTTAATTTCTTTTGTTATTGCTTTCATCTTAAGGGTGGTTTTTACAGCACTAGTAGTATTAATTATTTTTAAATATTTTCAGTAATAAATTGTTAGTATCAAATAGTAATGTTTTACACGGGCGATATATAGCCTGTAATATGAACAAATAATGTTTATAGAAGAATGAGATGTTTGAATTCACATTCCTTCCAATGGTTTTATTTTTTATAAATAAATTCACCTCTAGTAGAGAATCAACTTGATAAAACCCCAGTTTCTAAAGTACACCCGCGAAGAATTCACTTAAATTACATTCTGCAATGTTGCTTAGCATAACTATACTACTATTTCTTTTAATTTCTACAGCTATAAATCAGACTTGAAGCCATGATAGCAATTTTTTTTGAAGAATATGGTTGGCTTAATAAACAAACGGTCAGGGCCAGGGGAATTTAATTCTGGGTGTCCTAAATTTTAAACAAATTAATTTCTATAGTATTGAAGTTTAATACTTTAATCCGTCAAATTCTTATGAAATAAACTGGTGAATGACTTAGACATGAAACAAACTACGTTTAAAAACTAAATGTTTCTTCAAGCCTGTAAAAAAACGAAAATTATATTTTTCATGAAAAAAAATCAATCTCCACCTAAAATAGGGTCGGTCGGCAGCGCAAAACGAAAGGTTAACTTAGCATCTCTGTACGGTATTTATCTAGTTTCTTAAATTGGTATCAGTATTAACTTATTTACTTTTTTTTCACTCTAAACGAGGTTCTATTTTCCAGTATATATCACTGGGAATGAATAACCAGATTAACTGAAGGCTATTAATAGTCGTTCCATTAAAAAAAATCGCGCAAGTAATTCGTAGGAACTCGTGTTTATATTTCCTGTAAAGCCTCTAATCTAGTCTAGATTAACTGTAAACTGGCTGTACTTTAGTGCTTTTACTTATTAACAAAAAAAAGAGAGTGTAGTTGAGATTTAATTTTTATTTCAGCAGAACAGATATTCCTAAAACATGCCACTTGCGCTAGAATCATTTTTACGCTTCAATAAATCATTTGAAAATTATTGCCAAATGCTACCTAGTATCCAAGGAATAGCAAAAAGGAAAACTACTACCACAAAAATTTTGTGAACATTTTTTTTTCTTTGTAACAACAAAAATTACAAACTTCTTTTTTATATCTATTCTGTTTTCTCTTTCAATCGTATAACCTGGTTTCTACAAGATGTTTTAAAAATACGTTTTGATATGCAGTGAGATATATATATATATTATATATTATATTATATACATATTAAATATGGACTTTTAAACCATAACAAACCAACACAAATGGCTTTGATCAAATAATTAAGTTTTTTACTTTTTATATTGCAATTTATTACCACAAAAAGTAAGATTACAAATAGGCTATATCTTCAACGTAAGCTCAGTTGTGACGTCACAACATTGAGGAGATTAGTACCTAATGTTTAAGATTTGAAAAAAGCGCGTCAAAAGGATAGACATTACTAATTACATAAATAAAAACAAAATAACTGATATTTTGTTGAGTTTTAGAAGGTAAGGAAGGATTATCACGTCAAGTCTTATATTTCTATAATCTTTTTATGTAACTTGACATCATTTTTGACCTCGGGATCCCTTTAAAATAATCCTGAATTTGATGACAAAATTACTTAGAACTTATAAATAGACCCATAGAAAGATTTTTGACAAAATAATAAATTTGTGATAAAATTCTAGTATAGAAAGATATCGAAGTTAAACTCTGCCAATTTGCTATACTGGTATCCTTTTAACCCGTAAGTTTATTGCATACACAAAAACCTTATGAAACAGTGAACATGCTGTGAAATTTTTAAAGATCTGAATTCTTCTGCCAACACATCCAATCATTGGTGCAACAAAGTGTCAAGCTTGGTTACTGTTGGAGAAAATATTTGTCTTATAGACCCGAAAAATAATAAATATTTTTAATTATTTCAAAAATCAAGATTACCTTGCCATGCCCACCGTTTACCATTGAGATCAATTTTAAAATCTGTTGGGTAAAAGTCAATGATAGGTGAATCCTGAAATAAAAACAAGTACGGTTAAAAAACTAATACAATGGTAAATCCTAGAATCGAAAAAATATATAAAATAAACAAGTATTGTAGTAAATAATGGACTCCCAAACTAACTATTTTAAACTAACTAAATTATACTATAACTATGAATTAGAAAATAATTTATAAAACCACAAAGACATAATTCCCCTGAAAACACTAAATTTAAATCAAATTAATTTTAAATCAATTTAAGTCTAAATACATAACAATTAACCGAATCACTGAAAAAAGAGAATCTGGCTTTCACTTGATGCTAAAGTTAAAAATTTAGGGATGTCAATCTCAAGGTCCGCATTCCTGAAATATTCCACGGTAAAAAAATATTTTCAAATGGGGACAGTTTTTGCACAAATCAAGCGGTTCAATTAATTTCTTTATAAGTGACGAGCTGGATTAAGTGGCCTGGAATCTAGTTTAATTTTTTTTCTAAATTCAAAAGAACATGGCAGCGTACTATGATTCTCTTGTGACCTTGACAGCTTGAGTGTAGATGTCGTAGAGCTGTTTTGTAAATTTTAAATCTTAAAAATAAGTAATTTATTTTAATTTTTACAATTTCGAAAAAGGTGCAGAAATAACTTTCTGGTATGGTAACACAATGCTTTTGATTTTTTTGCATTTGGTTTTATCAAAAAAGAGCTTGTGTTAATTTAGTGATTTTTTTTTTTTCAAAACGGGGGGGATAAACTAGCGTCCTTACCTTTTTTAAATATGCAGTAGATTTTTTTAACTACAGCTAGTATTACCTAATTTTCAAGATTGGTATTTTACATAATGTACTAAGTTTTCTCTGATGAAGTGAACTTTCTTGTTTTCAATTTGGAATAGTTTAATATTTTTGCACCCCTGTTAAAAAGTTTAAAATGTCATAATTTTACAATATAAAACATTTTTTCATTCTGTTTTTTGCGTTTAAAAGACAAAGCACGGTGTTTCTTTTTTTCGTTGTAAACTTGTATGCTACCTACATTTGAGGATGGCAGGTATGTTGATCAAGTTCAAGAGGGGTACTTTAACTTTTTCTTTTTGACTATGGGTGTTGGCAGAAAGAAGGTACTTGAAATAAAAACCGTGATTGAAAATTTAACATCAAATAAAATAGACTAAAGAATCTCCATCAGAATCTCTTTTATCACTGCTATGCTTTGAAGCTCGGACTTTAGCTAATTTGCAGGCTGGGGTTACATTATAAGAAAATCCAAATTATGATAAATTTGGCAACAAATTTGGTTCAATACAGATATCAATTTTGTCGTGTCTGGTTATTTCAATCATGCTATAAGAAAATATTTAAAAGTATTTTATGATAATGTACAACGTAAAATGTTTTAATGTCACATGTGTTTGATATCCAAGTAATTTTTAGTGTTTAAGTAATTCAGATGTGAATGATATTTAATTAATTTTACTTACTGTTAACTTTGGTTTTCAAAGAGATCTTCGAATTAAGGAAAAGGCTGTTAGAAATTTATGGGTTTGAATTGCACATATTCAGTCTTCTGTTTAATGCGGAACCAGCTACAATGAGCTTCATGGTTGAAGTGAGACCCCACATGACATTTTTCTCTAAGCATTATTGAAGAGTCTTCAAACTTAGGAATTATGCAATATTATTATCAAGGTTTTACCCTAACTTTTAGCTCTCCCTGTTTATATATTCTAAAATCGATGTTAAAAAATAATTTTTTTATTTTGGGGGTGATAAACTATTCTAAAGGAAATTTTTTGGAATTTCGCGTAAAAATTTTTGGACAGAACACCCACATTTCAATAGAAAATCCTCACCTCATCATGGTAAAAGGGTCTTCTCATGCCGAACAAATACTACCCGATTTCTGAAAATCTAAATATTACAATATCTGCAGCTTAAACAAATTTCTGCTAAAACCAAAAACCTTTTCTTCATACTAACTGTCGTGCAGTTTATAAGCACTCCTCATTTTGCAATTTTTTTAATAGCCCCGCATTAAAACCTTAATTAAAAAAATTTGATTCAAGAATGTACTCATATTTATAAAAATAAGACCGTTCTGAAATAAGAATCCTAAAGATACCAAAATTTCGAATAAGATGTCCGAACACCAAAGTTTTAATTGCAAAATCCTACAATGTTAAAGAGAAAATTTATAAACCGACAAACAAGGCTTTTACTTGTGAACTACGTCATTGCACATAGCTTCGAATACGACTATATACTTTTAAAATATAATAAGCGCCTTTAATTTCTTATAAAATCTATGCTATTACCCGTAGGGGATTACATTGTGGATTCACTTAAGCAAGGAGTTAGAAACAAGATTTGACAAGGAGCAATTGAAATCATCTTTTAGCAGCGAAATTTTTTGGAATTTTGCATAAAAAGATTACACTAATTCAAATAGTCATTAAATTTAGGACTGAATCCCTTCGTTACTTTTAAAATCTTAAAATATTTGCATAGCGCAAATTTTATGTGTGTACTTTGGAGATTACATCACCTTCATATGCTTAATAAAAGTCAAAAATTGTGGAACTTACATCAACCTCTAATTACTCACAGAACACCAAGCAGTATAACTTTTTCAATTGAATATTTTGTCTAAATAAAGTCATTGCACTTATCTTCCTAAATTGTTTTACGAAAAACAGTATCAATAAAACAAACTAATTTTAATATTATTACCGCTCCCGTGGAATGTTGAAATTTTTTTAATAAACTTGATATATAAAATTTACCACACGCATAACATGGTGTATAAGGATCAGAACGGTAAAATTCTTTTCATCGAACAAAGACACATGTTAGGTAAGAATTTATATTATATATACCATAATTAGGCACTTTTGATTTTATGTATAAATATCTCTAATGTCTATATTAAAAAAATAAAAAATCAACTCCAGAGTCAGATACAGTAATATCGATAAAAAACGAATTTAAATATCTCACTATAAATGATATATAAAAGCTATATAATGTACAAAATCTAATTAAAAAAAAAAAAAAAAAAAAAAAAAAAAAAAGGCGACACCTATAACTTTTTTTATTAATTAAGTGAGAATGCATACAGCCATGCATTTCCATGTCCCCTCAAAATTAGCATAGGTTTTGTAGATGTTACAACCGAAAATTACCTAATGAAAATAAATAGATACATTTAATTATTCTAGTTACCTTAATAAGTGTTGCTTTACATGAGCTAGTGTAACTCAGCTCTTACTCAAACTTAGGAAAAGAACTTACTTCGTATATTTTTAAAAAAATGAAAAATTTTGCTTGCAGTGCTTTATGGGTTAAAATTTAAATAAGCAATATACCGAAGCATTTTTTGTAATGAAGAGAAAAGGTATCAGCATAATAATAGTCAAAATGCTATAGCTGGACTCAAATAGGGCAAAAGTTGAGTAAATTTTTTTGACTTAGTTTCTTAAAAACAAGCCTACATTGAAAGACTTAAAGTTTCCATAAGCTTTGTCCCGTGAACGATCGAGCGACACTGGATGGCTCATCTAGTCTCACTCTACAGTGTTTTTTTCTTATTAATATTACCTTTTAGATGAAGTAGAGTACACCTCTGATGGCCTTCAATGAAAAGCTGTTAATTGTTTGTTTAACCATATATGTAATTAATAATTATACCAGAGTAGAAAAAATTTATTTATAATAACCGTTTTTGTTAGAGAATTAAGGGCAACTGCTCTTAGCATGCAGGAGAATTAACTACATGCCTGACTAAGAAGTAGCATTACGCTTAAGTGTTTTTAGTAAAATAAAGTGGTTAATATGAGTTTTATGACCAGTCTTCGCTGCAAAGCCAAAGTTGCTCTAAGGTGTATTAATGTTTGCCAGATTCTTAAAAATAATATTCTCCATAATTCGCATAACAAAAAAAAAAAAAAAAACAGGTAAGACGACCGTGAACAAAAAAGGACCACGCTATGCATTTATGGAAAGATAAAATAATAATAAGCTATTTATTTGTTATATGGTAATTGATTCCTTTCTATATAGAAAATTTTTCGCTTTGTTACCAAAAGAGCTGCAAATGTCGCTACGCTTGCTTTCGCAAAAATGGTGAATAAGCTCGTCTTTTATAACACGCAGATTCAGTTCGGTGTACCTCTGAAAACTGATATTTAATGTACTGTAGCATGTACAATGACAATCAGGTTCGGTAGTTTCAGACAGCCTTTCCGTAACGTATGTTTAGTAAAACTTCCTAGCATAGAAGAGCATAGATCCGCTGAAGTTTAATGGTGTAAGGATCAGGTGATATTACCAAATTATGATTCAGTTGAAATTTTCCGAATACATTAGTAGAGCCAAGTCTGAATTTAGTATCATCTGGCAATTCCAAATTCAGTTTTAGATATTTTCGAATTTTGGTTCAGACTAAATACTTTTACAGAAGTACTTAGTTGAAGAATTTCATGCTTTGCATTTACAGAACTAAGGAAAAAGCTACCCAATGACCAGATATAGTATGATGGGCTACTAGAAAGCTTAATGACCAGATATAGTATGATAGGCTACCAGAAAGCTTAAGGCAATGGTAATAAATTCAGAATAATAAATTTCAGAAGCTGTGCTAAGATTAACTAGTTATCCGTTTATTGAAAACGTTCTTATTCAGGTAGGAATGCATCTGAGTTCAATATTAAGCCAAATACTAGTTATAGCAGTTTTGGAAACGAGAGATCAGATCAAGTTGCCCGTAAGCTTCTTCATGCAGATGATTTAGAATGCTAGTGACACATTTGCTGAACTAACAGCCAAGCTAGAAGCATGTAACTCATCTTTGGAGTTTAAAAGTCAACGAGTTAACTCTTGTAAAGCGAAAGCAATGGCTAGTTGTATCAATATGCGGAGAGTTAGTCAAGAAGGTAAATTTTCTTGTGAACTTTGCAGGAATGGTGGAGGCAGTAATTCTATATATTCTTAGTCTTGTAAGTATTGGGTGCATAAGCGATGTAGTAACCTTAAAGGAAGAAAATCATCAAATCAAAAGAGTTTTGCTTAGTTGAGGTGGAGGCTATACTAGCACATTGCAGAAACCAAACTTTTAAAATTTTGTAACTTAAGTAACACAATAGGAGTCAGAAGAGGTGAAGAGACAGAGTTGCCGCTAGAAACTCTAAGAGTTATTTTTTTTAGCCAGTAGAAGCAGAATGCCAAAATGATGAGATATATGTACAGAGTTAATTTGAACGGCCGTGGATACAGTAATGAGGCCAAATGAATGTGCGCAATTTAACCAAACTTATATAGCAAAGAAGGTTGCAATAGCATAGTCAAATATAAAAGTTTGGTGGAATGAACTGGACTAGTAATTAAGTGTTCAAAATGGAAAAAATTCTGTGAAAGGAAGACCTAGGAAAATCTGGAATAAATGAAAAGTGAGTTTTATTGTTAAAAGATAAAAATTAAAGAGCAAAATTAAAAGAAAAATTTAAATAGTGAACTGACGGAATAGTTTGAGAGCTAATCTTAAGTGTCTCTTACAGCCCGTGTATTCATGGATAACGGAGGTTAAACTGTACATGATGGAGGTCAGGTGAATTTTCTGAAAACAAAACCGGATGTCATTTCTATGCAAAGTCTTGGATAAAATTTTTAAAATTATAATCAACGCAGCTGATCTGCAAGCACCCTGAAAAGCAACAGCTTTATTATTTTCACAAAGCCGATTTGAATTCTTTCTGAACTTAAATTCTTTAAGTAAAAATTACGAATTGCGTAGTCTTTCACTCAAAAATTTATTCAAAAATTTCATTCTGTCTTTCTAGAAATAACAGCTGATCGACAAGAGCATAACAAACACGTATGTTTGGAGTAAGCTTGCGTAACTTTAACATAACTGAATCTTCCCTGAGGCTTGCTTTACCAAAACTCGCATTCTTTAACAATTCGTAGACCTGGTCGAATATATCACCTCCCAATAATCGAATACAATCACTAAAAAGAATTTATAAAAAGTTATGTGTTTATATAAAGACGCTAAATTTTACCGATAATTGTTTATTTTTCAAATAAGAAATCAAGGACATGAAAATTTCTTAATTAATCCTTGTGAAGTAATAAGTTTCTTAATCAAATAATTTTTTTTCTTTTTCTGTTTTAAAATATTTCTAGGAAAAAGCAATACACCAAAAATACTTCCTAAACAATTCTTAAATTAAGATTAAAGAACTAAATGTTCTTTGACCAATTTTTTCAATCTATTACGTGGTTTCTTGAAAACAGCTTTCCTATAATATACGAATAATTTACAATTTTTAAATAAGCGCAAAAAAAATTGCATCCTGGAAAATCGCACTCGGAAAATTTCAACAAATTTCCCCGCAGAAAATTACTCACCGCATGACTGCCCCCTTTCCTTTTCTTTTGTTCCAAAAAGTAGCTGTAATATGATCAAAACGATTTAGCGCTGTTTTTCATCTTGTAGAGAATTTATTGAACGCTTTTAAAGAAAACTGAGAGACGGATGAGGGGAGGCAAAAATAAAGATTTTTATCTAAACCGTTCATAGCATTAAAAGTGGTTTCAGTTTAAATAAATCAGCCGCTGGCATTTAGGAACTAATGTTGTAAATTAAGCATGAAATATTAAATGAGTATCAACCAACATTTATATAAATAAATAGGCATATGCTAAATCAATGTCTTACCTTCTAAGAGATTGAATCCTTTGCTCTCTCATGGTACAGCTATCATTGACTGTTGTCCTTACAACCAAACTATCATTAAAAGAACATTCCAAAACTCCTTTCATGCAGTCTACCAAAGCACTACACTCACTTGTACAATCGGTTATGGTTTCACTTTCTAAAGAAATAATGTCAAGATTTTCATGATTACTACAACTTGATGAGTCTGAACAGTCTTCAAAATCGTCAATGGAAGAATAAAGAGAATCCGCAGCGTCAGGATCTTCTGGAATATAACTTGTGTCTAGGTAACCTAAAAATTAAATAATAAACAATCATATCTAATATAAACAGCATATTTTTTTGATTTTCGCCTCAAGCTCTGCCATTAGGAACACGACCACTGAAAACATTTGCTTTTATTGTTAAGAACAACAATGAATCTTTTTTATAGGCAAAAAAAGGGGGTGGGAGAAATAAAATGGCAGTTGGGAGGAATATAAAATTTTCAGGTTTATGAAGGGGTATTGCTATCAGAATAATTACATTTTCACCATTTAGATCTGATATTCAAGCTAAGATCTTCGAACTAGAGATCCTGAATTTTCTTGATTTGGTATACCTTCACAATTGTCTCTTTGTTTTCGATTACCTTTCAAGACATAGTTCTCTTTTTCTAAACTCTTTGTTAAATCTAATGAAATTCATAACAATTTTACGAGAAATATAGATTCAGGTAAACTACACATCTCAGTTTTTTACACATCCAAATATGGTAAGTATTCCCTTAAGAATCAATGTATATCTGAATGGAACAAATCAATTCCCAATATTAGGGATACAGACTTACTTACTTACTTGCTTGCTTGCTTAATTACTTGCTTGCTTGCTTAATTACTTACTTATTCACTTACTTGCTTAATTACTTGCTTGCTTGCTTAATTACTTATTTACTTACTTGCTTAATTACTTACTTATTCACTTACTTGCTTAATTACTTGCTTGCTTGCTTAATTACTTATTTACTTACTTGC
>JAUZNK010091059.1:0-12491 GCA_035046665.1 Euphysa ruthae | reverse complement strand
AATGAAAATAAGGCTTTGGCATTTCTTGTGCTTATCCCTGCTATCAATACCTGTTGTTTAAAATATTGTGGTATGCAGTAAAATCATTATTTTTTTTTTTTTTTAATGACGTTCTTAACATTTATTTTGTAAATTTTTTTATTGATAGTGAATAAATACTTACTTACTTAACACCTGTTATAAAACTGATACAAAGCTTTCAAAATACATTTGGAGGCTATCAAGAAAATTTTCTTCTTTGTCTTATAAAAAAAGTGGGAAATATTTTTTAGAAATATTGTTATAAGATGTTATAAGATGTTTTTAAAATGAACCACGATAATTCTGGAGTAATTATTTGTTTCCCAGACATAGCCTAAAAGAGAAGTTTGAAAATATGATATAAAATATCAAAATATTTTTCAACATTTTTATATTTCTACCTTTGTTTTTGGTGGAACTGTGGTTTAATATAACTTCGGTTGAAAATCTCATGTAATTTATTTGTGCATGGAAAGTATTTGTCAATCAAATCTTAAATTTTTTTTTCCAATATTAGTCGAAACGTTATGGAATGTCAGATAAAACCATGTGATTTTTCGTTTTATTTCGTTTTGATTTAGCGTTTTTTAATAACGGCTAAAAATTTTTGTATCCACTTTGTTTTAAAACCTCATATTAGTCCGCCAGAATTACGGTTATTTTTTCTGAACCTTCATGCTGCATTAAGTTTTATGATTGTTTTCGGTTTATGGGATTATCATAAATATTTTGTGCTATGTTTCCAAGCTGGTACCTTTGAGCATTGGAAAAATGGGCCTCGCTAACCCTTTACCCCGGCTGATCACTTTTTTAAAAAAAGCTTGTTATTAAAAGTTATTTGTAATGACTGATATTGTGATATCTTTAAACTAATTTAATGATTTTCCTCTTCATACATTTTACTCATTTGCTGGAACATTTTGCTGTACTTTTCTGATTCTCTTGAAAAATATTTGTACTATATAAGTGCAGTAATGGTAATTGCATAGTTAAAATATATTGAGAAGATTTCAAAGTGGTATTGTTTATAGTTATTAACTTTTATGATCAATCAGATTTTTAACTGAATTTAATTAGTCAATTATTGATTAGTTTAATGGAAAGTTTAACACAGGATATTGAAGATAGTGATTCCTGTGATATTGTGTTTTTTATTTCTCTTTGGTGTTCTTGTGCATGAAAAGAAGTTAATACAAAATCTTTATAAATATGGTGTAACATCATCCTAACAAAAAAGTTTGTTTGTTCAAATCATCTGCAGCCCATGCGTATGACATCCTGCAGTTGGAAACTAAATCCAAATATTTATTTGGATTTAGTATCTTAACCTTTTCGCACCTTTCGCATTTTTCAATAGTCAGGCCCCTGTGTCACTGTAATTTGGCCTAATTTGGACGGTCTAGTAAAAATTCCATAAATAGCTAACCGTAAAATGTGAAGTAAAAAATGACCCCATTTTGGAAACTTCAACGTAACTTCTACCAAATGAAGTTAGAAAAAATAAAAGTAAACAAAATAATGCTTGATATATGCTTGAAGTGAGTGGGTGGGTTCAAGGGTTTTCCGTTAAGCATGGCAAGGAATTAAAACATGTTTTTTTAGCTTCTTTCTTCAAATTCTTCCAAATATTTTGCTTGAAACCTTATTTCCTAAATATTTTCCTCAAAATGCTTCTCTGGGCAGACACCAGATGGCCACAGGACATACAAAGAGGAACGTAGCACGGTTTGGGACCAGAAAGGGTATTAGGGTAGAAAAAACATAAATATAGACATTACTCCTTGGTGGAAAACAATCTTAGCTAGTTATTTCAATGTTACAGCTAGACAAAACAACCTTAACAAGTTGCTTCAAAGTTACGGTGCACTAAAAAGTTCGATATATCAGGAAATAAGAAAGGAGAAAAAAGTTCAAAAAGATCCTTCATATTTTGGTGGTGAAAAACAACCTGATCTATTTATTTCAATGTTATAGCTAGACAAAACAACCGTAGCTAGATGTTACTTACTTATTTACCAAACACACACGGGTACACGATCTAGAAAAAACAACATCAAAGCTTCAAACGCGAAGAAGCAGGAGTTATAATACCCCACCAAGTCAAACATAAAGTAGAAAATAGCAAAAAGTGTATCATGGGGATATTTGACTATACAGATATGTTGACTCTTTTGTTCTACTTTTACTAAAAGCACAATGGAAAATCAACAGTGTTACTTGAGTCAATGGATAATTTAAAATATTGTTATATGCATAGGATCTGCTGTAAGCAGACATACAAGTTTAATTAAAAATTTACCAGCCACACACTCCTTAACTGGTTGTAATACTGTTCCCACGTTGTTTGGGAAGATTAAAGCTTGTTGCAGAAACATCAAAACTGGATTAATCGGAGACTCAGACGCTGATATAGAGGATGTAATCAAGGAGAGAAAGAGTTTTGTTTTAAGCCGATATGTAGTAAGAAGGAATGTGTCATTTCCGAACTAAGGTAATAAACTTTTTTATTGATATTTTACATTAATTTTAAATTTACAAAAAGTACTTGAAAAATATTATTAATGATATTAATATTAAAAATATTATTAATAATATTAATATTAAAAATATTATTAATATTAAAAATATTGTCATTGAGAAAGTACAAATTAATCGAAAAAAAAATTGCGTCAGCATGATACACTGTATAGTTATTTTTGATTAAAATTTTGATCTTTAAAGTTTTTGTTTCCCTGAAGAAAAGAAAACACTGTCTTAAAAATTCTAGATTATGAGATCTTTGAAATATGGTTATTCAAATTCTATCAAACTAATTTAAGTAATAATAGCTATGCATTCTTGTTTTAAGGTATTCTATGTGAATGAAAACTGATATCAAATCCAAAACTCCATATTAGCAGTAAGTTAGAAGTGTAATATCTGGGATACCATTTATTTTGACTGAGAAATAATTTGGCATTTCTAGTTAATATTTGCTTAGACTATGAACTTCTTTATCCAATCTATCAATTCTTTTCTCTTTTTAATTAAAAATATGACATAGAGCAACTTTCACATTTAGCTTTAATATAAAAAGGTAAATAAAACCACCTATAACTAATTTTTTTTTTTTTTTCAGAATCTTGATAAAACATAACTGTTTCGATATATAAAAAAATGTTTTATATATGGATGGATGCAAGATGAGCCAGTGAAAGGACTGAAGTTAATACCTCTTCCTTCTAATTCTAAAGCAGCCCCGGGTGTAATGATGAAACAAATAAATTTTTATAAATGACGTGTTTATCAATTTTGAGGGACTTTATCAAATTAGATAACCACTAGATCAACTTAATTTTTTTTAATCCAGCTTTGTTTTTAGGTTTTTAGATACAAGTCAATTTTCAACGTTATGCTGTTTTTGTACAAAAATTCAGCTGTCATGGACTGAATTTTGTTCTTTTTACAAGGAAAGTTGTGAAATCAAGTGGACAGTGACACTGAATGACAGTTCTGATTTTGATACGGCTAGTTCAGGTGGCGAGTTATAGACAATGATTTTTTTTATGATAGCGATATATTATTATCCAATAATTTTAATTTTTAAACATTTTTTATAGTTTTTATATATAGTTGGTTACTTGTTTCTATTTTTAAGTTGTATTCAGAAAATGAGCTGTTCTGGACAAAACAGGACAAAAACTTCAGCTGATTTATATACTCTTTAATCCATTTTAACTCATTTTAACTTTTCCCCTTGGTTTTAAGACCCAGGTTCTTTAATAAAAATAGATACTACGAAATTTGTTTTGAATATTTTTTTTCATGGTGAAGGGTGAGTGGAGCCCATTTCTCTAAACGCTCAAAGGTACTAGCGTAGAATTATGGCTTATGTTACTTATCATCACCCCCATAAACCCAAAGCAATCATAAAATTTTATTTAGTACAAAATTCAAGATCCTCCAATTATCTGCCGGACTATAAATTTTTGATGGATTAAATATATGCTTACTGGATGAGTCCATAATAGACCCAATCTATTGTTTATAGATATAGATATTTGTTTCAAAATTTCAAGAGGGTGATTAAAATCAATGCTAATATATATATATATAAATTTTCGTCAGTGCCTTATCATTCTAAGGTTTTCAGTGCTGATTTTACAATGCTTTTTAATTGCGTGAATTTTATTTTATAACAAAAAAATTGCAATTATTTAAATTCGTTTTCTTTATTCGTTCAATGTATAAGAATACATAAGATAAAAAGATTTACCTAATACGAGTCATAAATTGCTCATATGAACAGTTTTCTAGTCTTTTTAATCCAGTCATATGTATTTTCTTATTTGGGTGTTACGTTTGTCGCAAGCAACTTTTTTTTCTTTTACAATCATTCTATATTTCATCATTTTTTGTTGTATGCTCAATTCCGTTTCTCTAAAGAGATGCTTGTTTAATATCTTAGTATTTCTATTGTCTCTAAATAGGTGACATGACGTGGGTGTCAAAGGCTGGAAACGCTTGGCAGTGTTTGATTGCTGAAAGGGTTTTGGCAGGTTACAGGAGATGTCTTGTGTTGTTATCTTATATAAAGGATTTAAGCAATTGTTTAAGATGTTTTCGTAGAAAGTTAACAGTTAGGAGCGTGTGATACAATAATTTTTTTCTATTTTCTCGCAATATTTTAGTGCGTTAAATAAAAACAATAAATCCCGTCCGCCTAAAGAAACGCTCTAGAATTCTTCTATTTTCACTACTAAATTGTGTAAAATATCTTGGAAATCCAGGTGGAAGGATAAAACACCATGGTGGTGTTAGATTGGGTTACCAAAGTAGTTTTTTGTTTTTAGGACGATTATAGAAGGGCTGTAAAAGAGATTGACGATAAAGAATATTTAAGTTTACAGTTTGGAATTAACGAAATGAAGAATAATTATGTAAGTAAATATGTAACTTTTTTTTGTGAAAATTTGATAACTAAAAGTAAATTTTTCCAAATTATTTAATTTAAATAAAGTGTGATACTCGTGAAACCATTGCTTTGGGAATAAATTCCCGTTCAAATAGCTTCCTGGTATCTTTAGAAAAATGACTTATTAAAATCTCTTTTCATGAGTTGTTGGACGTTGAATTTCATTTTTATTTCAACATTTTATGATAAAGTTTTACTTTAAATTTTATGTTTTTATTGAGACCTTTTGAGCGATTTAATTTGTTTAAATAAATAGAAGTCATTTTAAAAGGGATTTTCATTTGTTACAGAGAATCAGTCTGAAAATACTCTATAAATTTTCTCGCATCTTTCAATCCGCGAGTGTGTACGTTAAACGGTTTTTTAGATAAAATATTATAATGGATTTTTTTCTCTGCATTACTACGGTTTTATAGTTTTTTCTTCTTTTTTGGCACGGTTTCGTGTTATTGTTGATCTCTTAAAACAGAGTCCAAAATTTTTCTGTTCCAAGAAGACAAATAGTCCTTACGAGCAAATACTGAATTTTTAAAATTTTTCGTGATGCTTAAAAATTGTCAAGTAGAGAAAATCTTTTTTTTTTTTTTTTAATTTGGCATTAATTAAGTGTAAAAATCAAAGAGGGCAAATATATTTCTACATTTATAAACTTGATATTTCGATACTGGACCCAAATGTGATTATTTTTCCCCAAAATTTCACTTTTCCATTTCTTCAAAAAATTAATTTCATAATTTTATGTTGTAAGAAAGAGTTATTAAAATTGTTCGACCACAAAACAAATAGGGTTAAATTTCCGGCTTGAACCTAATTAGGAGTTCAATTTTTATTCTGGGCCGAAAAAAGGTCTAAATTTTTGGTTTGGACCCAAGAATAAATTTAATTTTCGGCCTTGTCTTATATCTTGTTTAGAATTATTACGGAAATAAAAGTTGTTTTGAAAATTGTAGGAATAGGCAGCGTGTACTTTTTTTGGTAATAGTAAAAGATAATAATGGACTAAATTTTATTTTTTTTAGCTGCTCATGCTTGATCTTGTATCTAAAAATTGGGAGAAAATCAAAACGCCGCGTTCACAACTCAACGTCAATGCAATGTACTAATTCATTCATCAACTTGAAATTCCAAGTTCCAACAGACTTTTTTCGACCCAAACAGAAGATTTTTGATACATTGATACATGTTTTATTGTTTAAAATATATCTGTAGACAAATAAAAAATAAAAAACAATTGCTTAAAGAGTTTTTTATAAAATATAGAGTAAAAATAAATTTTTTACTATATATTTTTTTCAATATTTTTTTTATATTTTTAGTCATATCGAAAAACAAAGTATATAGAAATGTATGTAGGGTTTTGCTGCTTTAGCACCATTGGTACTTACCACTCTCAGAATTCGGTGTTTTCTTCGAGCAGTTTTGTGTGAGTTATCGATATCGGTAATTTTGTCCTGTAGGATGCGTAGCGGAGATAAAAATCAATTTTTTTTATAATAACTGATGTATAAAAATTTCTTTAAATTTTATCTTTATAAAGAAAATGGAAACATCGGAACACATGTAGGCTACAGACAACTTTAAAATATCTTTATTTAGCCTGAATTCATTGAAAAAAAGAGAGAAAAGAATCAAAAGTCACGGAAAAAGCATTAAGATGATAACCTACGAATTTTATCGAAAAGTTCGATCTGTAATTTAAAGTTACAGTGAGAGTAAATTAACTTAATTAAAGCTTTTTTATTCAAAATATAAACATTTCATTCATTTAGCTAATAGGAAAAATGTAATACTCCTCTTAATTTTTTTAAACAACTCGATATACTGATCTCGAAAAATAATGAGCTGAAAAGTAGGTAAAATATGGTATTCCAAAGCTGAAAGATGACTCCAGTTACACTATACAATTTACGAAAAGAAAAATCCGCCGGCGCATTTCTCCCGCGTTGATTTTCTGTTGAGCATAAATTTCGAACGGGTTTTTCACAGATGAGGGCCAAGGAATGCAATAGCAAATTATTTATTAATTGGTGGTTCTTAAAAATAAATGGCGCCTTAGAATATATTTATATAGTGGTTTTAATGTATATAAATCTAAGAATAACAAGTTGTGGCGATAATTTGTGTTTATTTTTGAACATTAAAGTAAGAGTTTGAAAGATGTTAAGCTCGTATAAATTTAGTATATTCACTTCATTAAACAGAGGTTTTGAGTGAGTTTCTAGTTTAGATTTATGCGGTTTGGTTTAGGCTATGCTCCCATTATGTTTAACTGTATATAGATGCCGAATAAAGCTGTTTTAGTAGTAATTTTTTCGACATCGGTCTTGCCTTATAAGATCCCAATGCTCTTCGAAACTGTGGCGGATACTTTTGAAATTTGAGCTTTCCAATTTCGTCAATCAACATACCAAGAAACTTTGTTACGTAATCTCTTTTAATAATTACGTTATCTAAGTTTAAAATCGGTAAATTATTTATGAAGACATTTTATTCTGAGTTTTTTTTTTTTTTTTTTTTGACATTTAAAGATAGTTTATTTGCCATAAACCGGGTTTACATAATATTCAGCACATTAATCATTTTCGCAAATAAGTCATTTGAGTTTTTTTTTTTTTAAGATAAAAAGAAAAATATGTCGTCAGCAAACATTACTTCTAATAATTTAGTAGATGCCGTATGTAAATCATTTACATAAATTAAAAAGAGCAATGGACCATTGAGGAACCCCACATAGGAGATCACAAAAACTGTTATTGTCATAACAGATGTATTGTTTTCTGTTTGCTAAATACATCCTATCCATTTATGTGTGGTTTCCCTGATAAATTATGATTCAAAATTCTTAAATAAAATGGTATGATTTACAGAGTAAATGCTTTTGATAGATCAATAAAAACTCCTAGTGTCATTTCCTCCTTAGCAAAAACATTAGCTATTTCATTTACAAGTTACATATTGCATGTTCAGTGGATCTAATTTTTTTGAATCCAAGATGTTTTTTGAAAAATAAATCTTTTTCGTTAAAGAAAGAAAATTCTATTGTACATATTTCTTTCGAGAATTTACTAATTTATTAGTCTACAATTACCTACGAGTGAAGTACCACCAGAAAGTCTGTTTTTGCTTTTTTTGACAGTCCGGAAACAATCATTGGTTATCAAGTCTTAACAAGTTTTAAAAGGAGGTCGTGTGCATCAATGATTAAATCAACATTTAAAGTTATCCACTCCGCAAGCCTTGTTTTTTTTGCAGTGACTTTAAAAGCTGTTTCAAACTTTTCAAAAGTAAGTTCAGAGTCTTTAATGAACTCTTGGTTTCTTGTTTAATAACTTTCAAATGATTTATTTACAGCTGGTATTTCATTTCCTCGATTGCTTCCAATATTTGTAAAAAAACTCATTAAATTCTGTCCTTTTGTCATCCATGGTGACATGTCCTTACTTTTTGCATTGAATTTTTCTAATGGAAAATGTAAATCATATAGGGTAAAAAGTTCATCTGAAAAATTGAACGTATTGTTGGTACCTGCAGTCAAGAATCTTTTTGAGATCAACCCTGAAATTTTGGATATTAGCTTTACAAAAACGTCTTTAGAAATCTCTTAATTTTTTTGATGTGTTATATTCAAAATAAATAAGAAAGTGGTCAATATATAAAAAATCAAGTTCTACTCATCTTCTGAATTAACGAAAACCTAATGAAATACACGGATTGGAACGTTAAAGTTATTTTCTGCATATTTTACTCAAATTAGATAAATTTTGATTTCCCAACCAACGCTCTTATTACTTTACCGATGATTGTTTTAATTTATTGCTAAAATTTCACTTAGTCTAACTATTGATATTGTAATTTTATCAAAGATTAGAAAAAAAAAAAGAACTTTAGGAGTTAAGAACGTTAACCTAACACTTTTTTTTTGCATCTTTTCATTCGATAATTTTTTTTTCCTCAATTTATACTATTTTAAAAAATATATATAACATCGCTACTCAGAATTTAATTAAAACGAGTTTCGTTAAATATTAATCTCAGGTTATCTTATCTATTTGAAATTAAATTTTTGATCAATACTGCGTAGGTAAAGCACTGTTATGGATAATTTACTATTCGATGTGATTGAGATTATAGATAAGTGAAGCAGCCGTTCTTTGTCGACCATACTTATAGTCTTGTTTCAATAACACCACCGCCTACATTTCAATACTCTAACAATTCTCTATGTTTTTGTAATCATCGTGTTATGCCGAATTTATACATCAAGACAGATTATTTTCTATTCAATTTTCTGCATTTTAGAGAAGTTAATCGTTATTAAATCAGCATAAAGCTAGTATAACGTAAAGAAATAGGGTAGTAATTTTACTGTCAAATTTGGTCCTAGAGAAGGAGATGTTACCCAGAAGTTTTACTGTACCATAAGTTAACTTCCCTATTTGAAGTTGTGTTGAAAGCTCGATATAGGGATAAAAAATTTGTTAACAAAAAACTTTAAAAAAAAAAAAGATTCATCATAAGAAAAAATTATTTTGTTTTGATAAAGTTTAAACAATGTCTCCTGTAGTAATTCAAAGTCCTTCAAAAGTAAAAGAGAACATGTGTCCGTTTGTAACAGTTTTTTCTCAGAACCTGTTTAGTGATTTTTTGCATGGAGTTAAAGGGCCTTAAACGGAAAAAATAGTAGAACCAGAATTGTGGAAAATGCTCCAAAATTTACCTTTTCATAATTTCTCGATAATTACTCTTATAAATTGTTCAAATTCATGTCATTATGCCACTTGTCTAAAACTGTTGCTTTTTGGTAATGAGCCCTAGTTTGGTAAATTTAGCCCAAAAATGATGCCTTTCATTTTATTTTGATTTCAGATTTTTTTTTAAGTTTTTAATGATGTTATAAATCTACAGAGGATCTTAATGTAACAAGAAATATAATTTTTTCTCAAATTTTTTGGTTTTTATTTTATTTCACAGCTTTTATGTAAAATCCAACGCAGATTTTGATTCTAAAATCTATTTACTGATAAAAGTGATTGGAAAATACAAAAGTGATGCTTTTTTGTTATAAATTATATTCAACAGCAAACATTCAATCTTTTTCATCTGTTAATCCCCCTAAAACCATTTTATAAATTTATTTCCCCTAATTAATAATTTCTCAGTAGTTATTACGGAGATAAACAAATTAGTTAAAACACAGCTCTAAGCTACCTAAATATTAAATGAGCTTTTATTTATGAAATTCAGATAATTTTTGGAAATTAAAATCAATAGAAATGGAAATAAATATGATAATTGTATGAAAACTGTTCCTAAAATTGGGGAGAGATATGGAAAGAAAAGCAGTGTTAGTAGTGCAAAGCTCAAGAGATTTTATTGCAATTAACGCTCAGTAAAAAAAACAGTAGAAAGTAGACTTTAAAAAATAATGATGAGGTAATTTCTTCGCTAAAAAAAAATCTTATTTACTGGTTTAGCATCAGATCAGTTGTTATAAAAAAGTTCTCTATGGGCAGAATCAATATGCTAATATCAGCATTAGAAGTTTTTACCACTTCTACAGTGTCGAACCCAGTTATATTGCTGATGTCGGATCGGCTGCTGCAAAGCAAGCCTGTGTAATATAAATCAACCAAATGCGATAAAGTCGCTGTAAATCTATTCCAAAAAAAAAACGCGTCCACTATACTGAAAGGCTTCACTGACTTCAATTAATTAGTCTTGATGACATTTGTGTGCCAAATAAACCTTCACTAATTTTTCATATTTACGAACCTATTCTGTTCCGCATTTTATCATTTTGGTATATTACTTCAAATTCATCAGCTTTTAGACTCCATTGAATTTTAACAAATGCAGTAGTAATTAATTCTAGTTAAGAATTATTGCTGTCAAATATTTGCTAGGGAAAACTTTAAATGGCAAATTTAAGGCTTGTTAAGTTGCGTTATTGTATCAGGAAAATCGTTTATATTAAGTTAAGATATCAAATTTTAATTCCTATTGTTTTTGTACGGCCATCTACCGAAGCTACGGTGTAATTTACAGAATCTACCATTAATTATAGTTTAAATTATCTTCATTAAAATCAATGGTATTTTTTCCCAGCTTTTCTTAATTCATTTTGATGCAAGAATAATGATAAGCAAATGAAATTTAAATTTGAAAAAATATTTTTTTTGGGCCTTTACCACCTTAAAAAATGGAATAAATCTCTTTACAAATGAAGGAGAAATAAAGAATTCTATACCTAAAACAGCATCCACGAGCTTCATATTCTGGCCTAATTTTTGTAAGTGTGATGGTATGAAAATAACATGGATGATATAAGCTGCATTACATTAGTTTATTAGTTTATATCACCTGAAAGCAAAGATACAAAGAACTAATAAAAATAACCTTACAAGTAAAGGTTTTATCAGATAACTTCAAGTACAAGAAAATACATTTAAAAAATTTCGTTCAAAACTTATCCAGCTACTGAAGCAACAAGAATTGCTATCAAAAACATATTTCAACTATGAAAATCATAAAAAAATTTGATGTCTTTCTTCAAACACAGATACATGGTGTACCTTGAACTGTAGATGCTGCTTAGGCCTGAGCAGCGGCACCATCGATTCTGGTCCTCCTAAAATTCCTACTTTGTTGTACCGTAAATCAGCAGTTGACTTTAAAACTCTCAGTTTACGACTTAATGTTGCTGGGCGTAGCCCATTACACTTCTTGGGTCGCCCTGTTTTTCTTTATTTTGGTTCATCTGCCAATAACAAACATATGAAATTGACTCTGAAAAATCGATGAAGGATCTGTTTGCAATAATTAACTTATCGCTATGTTATCGATACAGATGTAAGGTAATAAAACTAAATTTGTTTACAAAGTGGCCAATGATCTTAAAGAATCAGCGCTTTTTGACATGAAAATTCTCACGGTACAAGTCAATCAACATATCGTTCAGATCCACTCCGCCCATACGCCGAAACCAGGGTCTCTGAAGATCAGGACATAAGAAATATTTGTTTTTTTTTTCTTTCGAATCCTATTTACTCTCTGTACTTGACAAAACAATTTTGGAAAAGGTGGACCTCAAAATCACTGCTTCATTATGCCACTACTTAATCACTATGCCTTAAAATTATTATGTAGTGTATTATTTATTATACTAAAGAGGGTAAAAATTAAAGGTGCATAGGAGGAGTTAAAAGTTAATAGATTTTGGATAATAAACCGAGGATGTTTACTGGATTTTTAGTGGATACTTCCCAATAACTTATGAATCTGTAATTGTTTTCATTACACCAATTCATATTTCTTTTTAAAGATGTCATTGTATTTTCAATACAATAATAAGATTGAATTTATTGTTATTATAGAATCACAATAATTTATACAAACATAATGTGAAGAAACATTAATGGAAAAATTAAAACAAAAATACGATTCTGGTTTAATTCGATAGAAATTAAATAAGTACTTTATATATTTGAACTGATCACCCCCTACCCATCGAGGGACC
>JAUZNK010091048.1:0-12491 GCA_035046665.1 Euphysa ruthae | reverse complement strand
GATGATAATGATGATAATTATGAAAATGATGATAATGATGATAATGATGATGATGATGATAATGATGATGATGATGATGATGATGATGATGATGATGATGATGATGATGATGATGATAATGATGTAACTGATAAAAATTCTTTGATGAAATTTCATGATGGAAGCATCCGAGTGTTTATCAACCTGTGAAAAACAAGTTTTCAAGAGATCTATGGATTGGCAATTCTGTTAGAAGCTAACAACTTGGGAAATATCTATGAAAAGAATTTCATAAAATTTTATTGTAAAGAAGTAGACTTCATTGCAAAACATCCTGAAGCAAATGATTTTTTTGCAGCAGCAATTAGAAATAAGAAATTATTTTAAAAATACATAAATACAAGTAGTATATATTTCCAAATTATATGAGAAAATATCTAAAATCTTACATATCCAGTATTGCACTATTGTTGATATTTTAAGGAATACTAATCCAGCAGTCAAGCAGTGGTTTAATTCAACATTAATATTGCAAAAGATTATGAAAGCCTCTCTTACCCAGATAAAAAAAGTTGTTATATAGAATGAGTTATATTTGAATTTACTTTGTAAAATAATAAATGGAATCAAGCAAAAGAAAATTATCTTGATGATAAAATAGAGATAAAAAAAATATGCTTCATGGAGATTATTTTATTTGATTTAACCATATGGAGGAAACAAAAATATGAACAAAATTATATTTTCTGCACTCACAGCACTAAAATTGCAAGAACCTGATAAAAGCCAGTTAAAACAAAAATCAGTGATGAAAAAAGAAAGAACTTTTCCAGAAATATTAGCAGTTAAAAGATTTTGAAAGTTTTTCAGATGTAATTCTGATGATATACTGACTCACAAAAGTGAGTACAATGATGATACCGATGGTAAAGAAGTGATGATTGAAACTAAGGATGATGCATTACATAGCGTTGAACTTAAAAACAATGGTAGCAATGGAGCTAAAAAAATATTCAAAATTTATCAAACCATGCCTTACAAAAGAAGAAAGAATGATATTATATCTGAGAATGTTTTTCAAAAATAGAAAAAGAACTGTCAAACTTGCAAAATATTAAATGAAAGATGAAGATAAGCAATGAAATTTTGTAAAAAAAAAACTAAAAGAATATTATGTAGCCTACTGTGTGATTTAATTGATAAAGAGCTGGAACTCAATTAAAATCTAGAAGAGGACAAAATTGGCTCATCTTTGATACTCAGTGATACTCAGTAACAATTAAAAGCGACAGTGATGGCAATTTTTTATTTAATCGCCATACCAATATTAAAATGTGGAAGAAATGCTGCATATAACTTATTAAGCAAGTAAACATAAAGAACTGTACATTAATACATCAAGTTACATTGATCAAGAAGCACTTAGTGTCTTCTTAGTGTCTCAGTAAATTTAAGAAAAAAAACAAGTCAAAAAACTGGTGCATTGTGCCTAATCATTCCATTCCAGTTATAGAACATTAAAAACAAACTTACATGCCATGTTTCTAACATCTATTTACATGTGCCTTATTCTTGATTATTTTTTAAGATTTTTTCAGAAACCAATCCCAAGAAAAATTTTTATTCAAGAGGGTTTATAATTTGTCTTTTCACAGAACGTAAATTTTGAAGTTGATTTTTTTTCTAACCAAAGCATGAAATTTTTGCAGATAGGTAATAATTCCTCTTAGCTAATAACACTAACCAGACTTTTGTAGACCCCTAAACATTCCACAAAACCTTTAGAGATTTGAGTTTTCAGAGTTGAGACTTTTTTCTAAAATTACAAAGTTGTTACTAAATTCTAACTATTAGAATGGTGATTTTTCTTTTGACATATTTTAATCATTATTTACAAATAATATATAATGCAACTTATGGATAAATAAATCAAAAAATCTAAATAATCAAATTTTAGTTATTTTTATTCTATTTTTATTTTGAAGTTAAATATTCTTCAGTTTTTATTTCATATTTCATATTTTATTTTCTTTTGATCTTTTTAACACAAATTGCATGAAAAAATAATTTAATGAAACGTTACTGAGAAAAGGCAAACGAATGCATGGATAAATTTAGTATTAATCGACTTCGCCGGGGGTAAAACTGAAAATTAAAACCTGATCTAAAATTATAAAAAATCAATTCTATAGTAATTTAAAGAATTTGTTCCACAGAAAAGCTTTGAGCTAGAATAGCCCAACCAGATTACTTATACTCTGTATATCCAACTAAAAATGACATTAAAGTAATCTGAACTTACCTTTGAAATTACAAGATAAGAATTAATCATATTACCCAAAATCTTCACAAAATAATACGCCAAACTTAATTATGATTAAAGAAAAATTTCATATTATTCATAGACATAAACATCATAACAATTGTCTGACTTTAGCTTATAAAATGGTATAATATACCAATATATTATATTGTGTGATAAAAATCCTGCTTTTATTTGTATAATCTATAGGAGAATCACAACCTAACATTACCACAAAACACCAATGTTTTATTTTCAAACTGGACAGGGGTATCACTATCTCCTACCAAATCAAAACTTTACTATTTGAGTTCAATTACTTTCGCCACTAGAGGAAGAATCAGATGATGTTGACATGAACTCAACTTCTTCAGGGTTTGACGGGCCGTTATTAGCTGACAGTAGAGCTGAAGCAGGCATAGTTGTGAGGTGTGTAACATCTTCGCTGGGTGGACCTTGCCATAAACCAGAAATAACACCGTTTTTAGAGCTTTCTTGAATTTCCGAGTAAGATTTCTTAATATCTATATCTTCATTAATTTGTGGTTCTTCATTAAATATATTTTTCTTACTATCAACATGAACAACAGGGGAGCTCAGTGAAACTTTTTGTGAGAGAGCTCCTAGAGCACCACACCTCATTTCGATATCTAGTGGATACGGACGTCGAGGGTCACCTTGCATCCAACCAGGAGGTGCTTCGACTGAGTTACCACTGCTGATACGAAATGCAAATCTTATGAGCTCTTCACAGGATATAGAAGAGCTTTTAGCTTGTTCAGCTGCTGAAAGTTTCTTCTTAGCCTGGTGCAATGATGTAGCTAAGACAATCTCAGCTTCTTTGAGTTGAGCATGAAACTGTAATACTTCTATGTCAGCATTTTTTATTTCTTCCTCCAACTGCTTTATTAACTTGTACTTCTCCAATTGTTTGATAGCTTTTCGGATGTTTTCCTGGAGTAATCTATCTTGCTTGACTAATTTCTCAACAGACTCATTTATTTGCCTCGATAATTCTGGTTTAAACGTTCTGTTGGAATAAGCTTTGGCAAGATCTTCAAATAATTCGGTGCTTCGTTTCTCAAAAGCATCTAAATCGTTAAAAAGAACCTGCTTTGTACTATAATGCAATGTTTCACCAAATTTTTGATGTAATCCTGATGAGCCAGCCATTTATCAATATTGATTTCTTTTAAATGAATTTGATTTTTTCATTTGAGGTGATACATATCTAGATAAATTCGTAAAAATAATTACAGTTTATTGTGCAATATCCTGATGATATATAAACCAATAAAAAAATGAAAGGCTCCAATCAATGACATTGCAAAAATATTAACATAGGATTAGAGAATAAATCCCAAATATTACAGCAAATACATCAATAAAAATTAAACCTGTAGTTGGGGAAAGAAAGTCAATTCTTGACATTAGATGATATGGCAGGCATAACAGACATGGAAAATGGCTATTTCCAGAGATTTTTGGATGGTACTACGGGTTCTCATTTCATGAGAGCATCTTAATCTAAAGAAATAGTTGTTAATAAGCTTGCTAGAACTGTATTTACAGCAATCTTTACAAAATATATCAGTTTTGAAAAATAATTTTTTTTTTATGTCTGAGTTTTAATTATTCCAGTCAATCAATTGACACTTTCTGGGTTCTATTTGTAAAATCTATAATAGACTTTTTATAAAACATACAAATCACAAGACAACAGAAAAAAAGAAGGCAAAATACATACTTTTAAAATTTTAAAATTATATATACTCTGAAAACTCAAATAAAGAATTAGCTGCAATATTGCTAAACTAAAAATATTAGCTACAGAAAGATATTTCGTTTTTCAAAGGGAGACAGATAAAGGATTTAAAGGAACAAACTTTACTAGAAAGTAAAGAATTACAAGTGATTTACATTTATTTACGTCCAATTTAAACAAAAAGAAAAATTCCTAAGCTGTTTCTATGTAAAGGCCTATTGTAGAGTTATATATATTATTGTAATGTTGAATAATATTTGTCAAACAATTAAGTACACAAATTGAATCCAACAACTCGCATTTCTTGACACAACCACGTCAACAAATCACTTTGGGTCAAAATATTTGCACACCTACAAACATTGACAAATATTAAAACTTCAATTCAAACGACTCAAAAAGCGTAAAAGAAATCGATAACTCAATATTTTCTTGTGTTTAAGACATCATTACTATAACGAACTTGAAATGGAATACCAACATCAACATTCAGTACTTCTCGCAAACAATTATCCATCTATTAAAAATCTATTTTTCAACAAATGCATAAACTTAAAAATTTTAAAACAGCCACCTAAAAAACTAAAACAGGCCCAATCAGCACAATAAATGTCCCATACATACCAAATATTAGTGTGAAACCTTAAAACAGAGTTTCCATCCAATCATAATTTTAGAAAAATTTTTTACTTGTTTCATACACTGCGCAAATTACTCTTGTATCCAAAAGAACTTTTTTCTCTATTTGACAAAAACAACATCTATCACATTGCATGTAAAGATTTTCCATCAGATGTAAAAATAAGTAACCAGTAGAAGAACATGAATGCACAGTTAAAAAAAAAAAGCTGACACTAACAATATTGCAACATTGTTGGTCATAGATCATACAGTACCTTCAACCTTCAACTAATCATATCAACTGAGTCTCATACATTATTACTGAAATCTGATTTCCAGTCAAAAAAAAAACCATTGGCCTCTACACAAATAACCAAGCATATTATTTCTACTTCTTTCTTCTGGAAATTCAAGCCTACTACTAACCTATACAAATGCTAGGACTCCATTTTTAATTGTCCTACAAATGGATAGATGGGAGCAGTTTGTCAACAGAAACGTCAATGAATTAAATATTTTATTTCAAGGCGTGATTTTTTTACTTACTTAAATAGTCGACTGAGATGAGAAATTTAAAGATTTTTGAAATTTAAAATTTTTCTTGATGGCAAAATTATCTTTACACTTTTGCGAAATCTATAAAAAATTCACGGAAAATTTTTTTTTACTTCACAGTTTAGTAAAAATATTTTTCAAATTTCTAAAATCCCAACTTGACTAATCCTTTTTCATTTTTAAACCTTTAAAAGCATTTTAGCAGAGTATATATACCTCATAAATTTATTTTATAAGTTCATTAATTGCAGGTAACCACGTTTTGATTCAAAATAATCTGTATGGTTTGATAACAATAAAGATAGAATTAAAAATAATTCAACTTATTTTTTATTCAAACAAATGAGTTTTCTGCTAAAAGCAAGTTGCTTTCTTTCTACATTTTCACAAAAATTTTTCCACAGCTTCATAAATAGAAATTTTTTAAAATGCATATGCAAAAAATTTTGATAATCTTGGTATGTGTAATACAAACCTTAATCTACTTATGTGTATTTATCTAGCAGATTTAGTTGCTGGGAAAGTAAGAGAAACTTTATACATGCCAAGCAGTAATATGTTACTTAACCCAGAAGAATGTAAAAATGTTAGAGTAAATCATCAATCCTAAAAAAAGCGCCCATGCAAGCAAAAGCCTGATTTTTTTAAAATACAGAAATATTGACATTCTAAATTTTTCTTTTAATAAGATATTGCTGTGTTTATTAAAACGCGTTTTTCTTTTCATTGTTTATGGAAAATAACATCTGCTTCATCTCTCAACTAAAAAAGCTAGACAAATAAAATTTCCAAATCGGTAACTGTTTAAGAAAGAAAAACAGAAGTATATATTCTAACAAAAATAAAAAAATTTTCATTGAATATTTATAATTCTCACTTAATTCACACCAATGTTGCAACAAAATTACTTTCACTCGCCTTCATTAATGACATGAATGCATTTATTATCAAGCTATATGCCAATCCCATGAAGTTTCTTTATTATCTGAAGATAAGACAAATCAAGTTTTTTTAATCAAATATATTGTCCCATTTAAATAAAAGGGGTAGATAAACAAGGCGATTTTTCAATTAAATCAACAGGAGCACTGTCGTTTAAAGATAGAGCTGATATCATTATGTTAATAATTTAATTTCTATTCTATACGCTGCTTGATTGAACATATCTGCTGTAATTGGCATGATTTATGTGATGAAGCTCAAAATCATATTTTTAGTATTCTAATAACCAATCATTAAACCAATCACCACATGGGGAGATGCTTTTGTAGCCATTTTAGAAAAATGATTTGAAGCAATGTTTCACCATAATCACAAACATTTATTACCGTCAAACATATTAAGAAAGTCAGTGTTTACTGTAAGACTTGGAGTTCTAACATGCTCGCATGTTTAATAGCCAGTCTAATTATTTTATACAGCATTAGAGCAAAATGAACGTCATTCCTAATGTCAATCTACTACCTGTAATATAGGAACTAGGTCCTTTTATCATGAGGCCATATACTAGGAGATATGCCAACCAAAACTAAAGACAAAAAAAAACCCCATATGAGCTGTAAGTGTATTTTTCATGTTTTGATGATTAAACATACTTAATGATATCAAACAAATTGATTTGCTCTTCTAATTAAAATTCATAATATATCCATTCATTTATTCATTTTTATACGCTTTAAAATTTTGTTATAAGATTTATTTTAAAAATCTAACACAAAAACATAACCTACATAGCATTGTATAATTATTTGAAAAGTGTAAATTATTAACACATTGGTTATAGATTGTTTATTAATTTAGAACAAAACATAATTTTAAAAACATACTGATAAACAATTCAAATTCTAGAATTTTTGTTTTTTTTTAAGCGAATAACTATTCTTAACCAAACATACAAAAAAAGGTTATAGAGTAAAATGACAACATTAAAACTAAATTAATAAAATTAATAGTCAATATAACAATATGAAATTATTTATATTTATAATTCAAAAACTTCCACTTCCTGAGCATCAAACAAAATTTTTTTCATTTGATTGCTAATTTTAAACTATTATATTTAGAAATTAAACTAATTGAAAATCAACTCACATGCCAGAAAAACCTTTGAAAACTTCCTGCAAAATCTTGTATTTAGTATTTTTTTATATTGCATATTTATAACATCTGGCTTACATTCTTGCTTTATCAATTCAAATCTTATTATCACTACCCCGGGTAAGAATGTGGGATGAACGAAAGTAAAATCTTCAAAATTTTTTTCGTACTTTTATATAGAATTTTTTAATTTAAATACTTGTTTTTGTGTTTAGCAAGTAATTCTAAAGTGCTACAGATTTTATTTTTTTTGGTATTTTATTGTATATTTAGATTTCAAGTATATTCCCAAAATTTTCTCTCTTGGCATGGGAATCACATTATTACTGGAACCACAAACCGGCTTCCCATCAGTGTTTAATGTTTTCCAGAATGTCGCTTTGGACCATTACAAACAAGACATCCAGGCTCAGCTTTAATTTTAAAGTCATATTAAAAAGTTGTACTAAAAAGTCAATTTAAATAATGAGCTGATGTTAAATCATGTTTACATGTTGTGCATTTATAATGCTCTGCTTCCATCTACAAATAAACCTCCCAAAACAAATTCTTACTATTTACATGATAATGTGAATTTAATGATATTAAAATTATTAAATCTATTTAAAGTTTTACTATATATTGCATAAGTTTGACAAAATAATATTTTTCCCGCATCTTTTCTTGTTTTACAACATAAATTATTTTAATATAAACAATAAAATAAACCTTCATGTTCTTAGAAGAATTTAGTGATAGTTTTATGGTTCAATAACATCATTTTAATATAAAAAAATGGTCATTAAGCTTTGTATAAAGAATAAATACATGCATAATTTATATATACGGCTTATTTTTTCAAAGCATTTTTTATTACTTTAATGAGATTTTGATATCCAGAATTAATACTGCATTTCTATGAATACGTTATTTTGCATAAAATATATCAAGCATCAATTTCTTTAAATAGCATTCTTAATATTTGCAGATTTTTATATTTTTGGTTTAACGATCATGTCATAACCTTGGATATGCATTAAATATGCGTAATTATAAAATTATTAAATTCTTTTAACCTTTCTAGGAAATTTCTTCCTCACAAGGACTTTACTATAATGTTTTGAAGGTTTGTTTCAAATTTCCGCCTCTTCATCTTTTCAACTTCTCCTTAGCTTGTTTCTGTTTCCACCAAACTTCCTTACAACTTGGATTTCTTTGTTAATTAGAAAATTAACTGCATCAGCATAAGCAGTACTGATGACAGCCTTTTACAATCAATGATCCACCTTCCATGTTGTTATCTGTTGTGAGCATTAAAATGCTATACCCTCGCTTGAAAAAGCTTTATCTGTGAATTGGGATGAAAATCAAATCCACCCCTCCCTTTCCAAAGGCACGGATAAAATATGTTGCTTGCCACAAATAGATAAAGAACGAGTCGATGAGATCAATTCTAAAAATTAATTCAAAGAACTTCTTCTGGTTGAGTACGACTAGTATATTCAGAAATCGGTAATATACTCAAAAATATATTAATAAACTTTTAAAATCTTTTCTGTCATTTTAAAGATATTTGTGCAATTTCGATTGGTCGAGATATGTCTGAGAAATTTTAACATTTTCACAATATTTAATAATAATTAATAATTATTTTTCATTTCTCAAATTAATTTTGCTTCTTTTTCTCGTAAATTGGCCGCGTTAATCTATAAAGAATCAGGTTCAGTTCATTAAATATAGATGGAAGAAGCAGATTATAAATATGGAAAATGACAAAATATGATTTTAAAATCCCTGCAATGAGTGAAAAAGAAATTTTTCAGGCATGGATAAATCAAACTAGTGCCCCAATAACATATAAATTTTGTTTTTCTGGGCTGGATTTCTAGACTTTCCACATGCCTGCCATTAGACACCATGCGCAATATCATGGAAACTTGCCATAACTGGTAACCAAAAATGTCCACTGGGCCTCTATATCTAATTCTTCTATATGCATACACAAATTTTAATGTTCTTTTTATTTTTGTATTGTCCAGCACATCAATCTGAATAATTTTCCATCATTTTAATTTAGGGCATTTCAGCTTTAATATAATCCACTATCACCTCTTGCACTTCATGAACCAAATCGACATCATGTTTCAAATCATCAGAGAATATACAAAATTTTTTATGCTTTAACACATTGTCGTTCTTGTAGTAAAGCACAACTGGATGAAAGTACATTGGAATTTGTTCCAATGAAAACTCTAAACTGCACCTTGAATTAGAAATTTTCAGCAAAATCACCTAATATCTGTTTCATTGCCAGTATTATCTTTTCTCTGTTCAGCTTGTGATTTAGAGATAAAAGAATGAGTAGTGAGTTACTGAAATGAATTATAAATAATTCCTATTAATTATTGAATCGATGAATCATACATTCTTCGATATCAGTAGCACTTACATGATTACATTACATACATTAAATGATCAATCTATTCTTAATAACCAAAATTAAGCAAAAAATATTTATAAAAATTTAATTGACCATACCAATTGTAAAATAAACAAAGTTGATGGCTATCTTAGAGGAAAGACCTTCAAAAAGAATACAAGACCTGTGACCTGCGAGTGCCTCAGTTTTTTTGAAAAAATAAAAAAAACCTTAGCTTCAAGGATGAAAGTCACATTTTTTTTTAAATCCGGAAAAATCCCCTCTCCTTCGTCCCCTCCCTTTCCAGTGCAGTGCACCATGGTTGCTCTGAGTGAAGAAAATTTTGCAATTTCAAAAGCTTTATATCGCGATTTAACGATTACTCACAGACTGCTTTCAACGCAAGCAAATGTATATTTATGAGTATGCCCGATATGAATAACTTACCTTCTGACAATTTGAACAATAGGTTTTCTTTGCCCATAAGTAACATACTTGTTAAAGTAAAATAAAAACGTTTCTTGTAGGTTTTAAACACTTGGACTGTAAGTATATAAAAATATTTTTTGCTTTTAGATAAATTTCTTCATTGTAAAAAGAGAAGTGAATTACTGCTCATTTTTCGGAATTATTTGTTTACACAATGGAAGAGTAGGCTTCAAACCACATTGCCAAGATTATCATCAGTGTTATGAAAACAAGAAAACGTTGTTCAATAGGTTAAAAAAGATTATTTTGTTGACACGAAAAAACGGTCTCTTAAATATTTGAAAATAATTTTAATATTTATAATATTTTAATATTTTTCAAAAGTCATTATATTGTTATAAATCTAATCTAAATGTCTTTGGATTGGAGAGACTTGCAAATATATTTCATTGAAATGATTTTTGAAGTACAATTTGCATCATTTGGCACATTAGAAATAAAAATAAAACCAAACTTGAACGTAAGCAGCTTCCAAGAAAACATGAATTGAAACACAATTTACTTTGTTCATATTATATTTTTGTAAGTTTGATTTGAAGTTCTTTTGTACAAAATAAAAACAACTGCTTTTATATTTCTTTTTCTCATAATGTCTTCAAAATGGAAAAAAAGTTCAACGTAATGACAATGCTTTAAAAGATATTGACAAAGGTATCAAAAATATATTTCGCTGGAGTTGATTGGAAGAGAAAGACGCAAATAGAATTTTTTTATCAGATTATTTAAGAAAGATATAAATAGCAGGAAAAGTATATTGTAATGTATGTGACTCCCTCCTGAGTTATAAAAGCAGTGGGAAGAATTGGTGCAGATTGGTGCACATTAGATGCAGCACCAAATGTGCACGATAATCAGTTATGCCAAAGTAAAAAGTCAAATTCAATTCCAAAAGTTGCTGGTCTAACAAACAGAAAATCACACGCAGAAGCTCTGTTGGTCTCTTTCATTGCCGAAAATTCCCTTCCATTCTCCTTAGCACCGAAATTTATTCGGTTTGCTCAAGAGTTATCCAAAGACCACAAAACGTTAAGCTCTTTAAGCATGTCAAGAGCCACAGCATCTTACAAACTACGCGAAGGTCTAATGCCATATATACATGAACTAATTGTTGACGATTTAAAAAAATTATTCTTCTCCATGAACCTTGATGAATGCAAGTCAAATGCAAATGAAAAGGTTTTTAGTATACTTGTATCTTAATATTCACCTATGTATATATATATTTTAATATATACTGTCTGATTTTTTATGTAGTTTCAAAATATGCAATAAAAAATCTAAAAAACGATTTAAAAAGTCTAATTATCAAAATAAAAATCGATTTTTCTTGTAACTTTATTACGATTTTTTTTCATTAGTCTCGACTCATGGTGAGTATTGCAAAAAAATTTTACCCACTCTATAAAAGACAAAATTAACCACTAACATAAACAGATTTGTAACAGGGAGGTTAATAAAATATTGCATAACTTAAATTATGATATCCATTTTAGACAATTATTGCTGTGTATATTATGTTAAACACTAATCTCATCTCATCTATTTTAAATGAACACAAAACTTTTATCTTAATCAGCATGTCCTTGCAAGCAGAACGTTGCATCACTTTTAAGTGTCCTCTCTCACGATATATTTAGATCTAAACAGTCGTATATGTGCTACAATATATTTTATTTAAAAATATTTAAATATCTTCGTTTAAAAAAAAATAAAAAATGAGGCAATGTTTGGTAAAGGTGATGATGTAGCTGAAAAAAATATGAAAAAAAATCTAGGGGGACTTCTTGCCTCAAATAGCAAAATAATACTTGTCAATTTTTTCCTTTTTTCCATCTTTTTTTTCTATCCATTTCTAAAAAAGTTAATTAGTATTTAATAAAATTTCATAAAATGGATGTTATTGTATGGTGTTTTTTTTTTTTTTTTTTTTTTTTTTGAGAAGCATTTGTAGTCCGAACACTATCCTTAAAGAAAATTAGCCATATTTTATTGTGAGAAATCCTACGTGTTCAAACATTACCTGCAATCCAAACAATTCGTTACGATCTAAATGCAACAAAACAGTCCACATTTGCAAGATACAGTCGCATCAACTTTCTTCGTTCACCAATCAATCGTATTCTTTGTAAAATGATGCATCTTTCCTATAAAGTCTACTCGGAAAAGTTAAAAAAACTAAAACAACTAAGAAGAAATTATCATGAGGAATTTGGAATTAAAAAATTAACCACAAAAAAACGGAAAATTACTACAGTTCACCAACGGGCAGAAAAGAAAATAATCTG
>JAUZNK010091037.1:0-12493 GCA_035046665.1 Euphysa ruthae | reverse complement strand
GGGACTGGAAAAACAACGCACTTTATGCTTTTAACATAGTATAGTTTAATATATCTTTTACCTTTACTGTTTTTTTTTCCAGGTTTTCAGATTAAAATGTGGATTTTTGTAACAGATATATTCCATCCAGTAAAGCAAAAGTTTTTAGAACCTACACGTTATAAAATTTTTATTTTTTCGGTAATTTTTAGGCTATAAACAACTTTTTAACATTTAACACCTTTTGCCTTGTTTAAAATTTCTCAAAAAAAATATATGGCTTTGTGTAAAAAATTGTTTTCAGCATTTACCTGCCAAATATTATGTTACTCAGAGTTTCCCCCTGAAAGACAAATATCTCATCCTGGTGAAAAATTTCTCAAAACAACTTATTGCTTTGTGTAAGAATATTATGTCATTTAGACTTTTTTTGATTGAGTTGTAACCCAATATGTAAAAATATACACCCTGAAAAACCGTTATCTTCCCCCTGATAAAATATCAAATCTCAAAAAAAATTCTACTGGTTTTGTGAGAAATTATTTTTTGCATTTCCCTGCCAAATTTAAGGTTATTAAGAAATTTTTTGGTTGAGTAATGACCCAATTTGTCAAAATTTACCCCCTGAAAAACCCTTATCTCCCCCCCATAAAAAATTTTTCAAAAAAAATTTATGATGTTTTGTGAAAAATTACTTTATGCATCTTCCTAGCAAATTTGAGATTATATAGAATTTTTTGGTTGAGTTATGACCCAATATGTCAAAATTTACCCCATGACACTCACTTTTGTCCCCACTTTTATGTCAAAAAAGTTGAGAGAACTTGACAGGAAATTTGATGCAATTCGCGATGTCAAACAGTCATAGCTATTGAAATATAGCAGCTATTGAGACAAATGAGACCATTTTGGAAATTGCATGATTTAGTTTTTCACTTGATACCCAATGATTTTTTCTGAGTTTTTGTTTTTAAAAAGGTTGACATCCCTATTATAAAGCTAATAAAAATAATTTTTGTTTGCTAAAAAAATTTTGTGTTTGACGCGGGTCACCCAATAGTGGAACTAGGGAAAATAGTAACCTGGGGTTTGGTTGAAAAGAATTAATTCAAGGCTAGATCAATTGAAAATGTTTGTTTTAGTGCGAAAGAGGGAATGGTTTGTTAGTTGGCAGCCACTTTAATTTTCTTTGCAAATCGATGCTCAGAAATGTGTTACTATTAAGATTGTAAAAACGAAGTCGATAATTAAAATTGTTTATGGAGTGATGAGGAGGATGAGAAAAATGGAGATGATGATGATAGTGGAGATTAAAGTTTGAAGAAATGAGTGAAAGGGACTGCATTTTAATAAAACTTCTCGTTACGAACATTGTTTTTGTTTTGTATAATGGAAAGACTCCTGCTTTTTACTGTGTGCTGTCCATTGACAACTGCTTAATCTGTTATTACTGTCTGTAGATGTTATTGGATGAACTTAGGTTTTAATACAGCACACTTTCAGCTTCTGAACTTCGGTTTTGCATTTACATAACAGGGAGACTCATTGACTTTGATTTTCAGCATATCCAAACTGCAAATAAAAGTCAAATGTATAGGCAAATTTCAAATGTTTACAGGCTGCCTTTTCAAGAAGTGTCTATTCCAAAACAGATTCTGCTAATTACTGACCAGGCAATATCTTCAAAACCACATAGGGAAACTGGTTCAAACTTTCAACAAATGTGTAGAGCGTACATAAAAAAGTATTTTCAAGTTTTGTCCATTTTTATTTTTTTAAAGCATTTTACAGAGCAAAACCCAAAAATACGTTTTGGTCTGTAAAATTTACAGTTGTTACATGACATGGATAGAATGCAGTTTAAAAGGTTAGGCATGTAAACCCCCAATAATTGGCAAAAAATGAAATAATAAATTCCAACGCAACTCAAGTTATGGCAGTTTTAAAGTTTTATGACATCATAATAATCCGGTTTGTAAATTACACAAATTTTCGAAAAAAAATTGGAATACATTTTTTTTTGTTTCTTATTATTACTAGTTCCCAAAAAGTACAAATGATTGCTTGTAACCAAAAAATTTCCACATGTTTACAAATGGCCGTGCACTAAAGTGAAGATTTAATCGTGTGAGAAATTTAATAAAATTTTCTGCAAGTAAGGAGGAAATTGCATTGGCATCTTAAGCACTTCGGTGAACGTTTTAGATTTCCCCAAGCAATTGGTTGCTTACAGACACACATATGAGACCAACTTAAAATTCTCAAGGTTATTTCTCTTATAAAATGTATCATTCTGTTAGATGTCAGGCAATCTGTGATTAGTTAGGTGATTTTATAAATGTAGAAATGGCCCGGTAGTGTACACGACAAAGAAATTATTCAGAGGGAAAGTTTTCATCATTTTACAAAAGGCTTTTACCCGAGAAAAACCTAATCCAATGTTTTTTTTTTCTTTTCATTCAATGGCCAGAAAAGAAATGAATCAAAAACACCAAACAACTTTTCGTGGCCTGTGTTCCTAAAGTAAGAACTTTTGGCAAGTTTTCATCTGGGTCAGAAAATTCCTTAGCTTCATGAAAAAGTTAAAATAACAAAAATATGATGAGCGAGTTTTATGAAACTTCAAAAAATGTGGCTTTTACGTATTACCACGTTTTAGGTCCACCACACTAAAAAAGGTCGACAAGTCCAATTTATTTTAGACACTATTCCCTAAATTAGTTTAAAATTACGGAAAAATCAAGTTGAAGTTTTGTTTGTGAGAAAATTTAAAAAAAAAAGAAAAAAAAACGCTACTGATTACAGTTGTTTTTGGCTACTGTTGTTTTTGGTTAGTTTTTTTTGGTTACTGTTTTATTGGGTTACCGTTTTTTTTTTATGGCTTTGTTGTTTTTCGGGTTTTCGGGTTTATGTTCCTGGACAATCAAAATTCAAACTATCTTGGATTGAATGGTTTTTAAAACATCAGTGTGAAATGAAATGCAAAGATCTGTAATATAACTATCGGCAACAATGTTAAATAAATGCCTGTCTAATGCAACCGCATCAAAGATGTTAGCCTATAGCTGAAGTGAATTTATAAAAATTTTTAATCTTCAGAAACCGACTAAATTTTTTCATTTTATTACCAGCAAAATCAAAATATAATAACATCTTATGATTAATTAATTGCTTAATCAAACGATACAGGTTAATTTGTCAGTTATTATAGCTATCAAAAAAAAAACAAAAAAAAAAAAACAAATCAGAAACAAAAATCAATGCAGCAAACGAGCAAATTTTTAACAGTAAATATTCGTTTTAAAAATGTCACTTACAGATGTTAGATTTCAAATTGAAAATTGTTAATTACTGTACAATGTATGCCAATATAACCCTTATAGCTTGAATTAATATCAAACAGCTACTAGGTATCCAAGATTGTAGTGGAAATTATTTAAATAAACTATTCATTTTTTTCCTAAATAGGCTATTAGATCATTTAGTCTTAACACAGTAAGTAGCTATAGGAAGTGAAAAGAAAGATAGACTCTGTTACAATAGAAACGTCTGAATATTAAAAAAAGTTCTTTTTTAAAAAATTCGTTCATCCACAATTAAGTACTACAAATATGTATATAAATATATATAAATTCCATAAAGCCTGGTTTATTCATTTTGGTACACATTTTTCTTTTATGTAATAAGTTCATATATGCAAATGCTTGACATGTAGATTGATAAGAAGATGTTATCATAATATCCTTCCTTTCTGATCATTGCATTTATCTAATAAAGTTTTTAAATGACAATTACATAAAAGACTGTTGAAGAATCATAAATTATGAGTAAAGGACAAGCCCACCTTATGAGATTTTTATTTTAATTTTTTGTGCCAGGGTTTAGATCAGCAAGGTGGCTTCACCATGAGTTTGTGGTTTAAAATTTGAATTGCGATAGCACTTAGTATTAAAATTTTTTCTAGTGCTAAAAATAGAACCATATTTTTTTTTAAATTAGTTTTTCTAGGAAGTTATGCATTACAACAAATACAAAAAGAAAATTTAGGTTTTATGAAAGAGCAAAAAATTCAGCTATGGCGTTTTTGTCCTTTGTTTTCTTATTCAGCCTTTTATTCATCATTTGGGGTATCAGTTTTCATATTGATTCGTAGTCTATAAGGGTTGCTTTTGTATGAAGTTTTTTCCAAATTCACACCTTAATTCAGAATAATTTTCATCAAGATATTTTTTTCGATTGATAAAATATACTCAAAAAATTCTAATTAGTTGTTTAAAAATTAAAAATTTTCATATAAAATTGTTCGTAGACAAAAACGAAAGTAGGAATCAATTATTAATAATACCCGAACAAGGTTTACTAATCAGAGAGTAGTTAGCAGATAGGTATTTTCTTTTAACAAGTTGAATAATGTTATGGCCCAGAATCATAACAAATGCTTAAAAAAATGTGGTGATTTTAAAAACAAATTTAAATCAATTACTTCATGATCGAGTTAGTAACTAATTATAAACGTCATGCGAGGACTTTTTCGCAAAACTCAAAGACCATAATTAATCTTATTGCTAATTTTTAAAGGAACGAAAGTTTATAGATGGATTTAAGGTTGGGCTATAGCCTTTAAACGCACATGATATTTGGCAGTGATGGTATTTTATGCTTACACTAAGGACAATCTTTAAATCATGACACGGATGGATTGTTATGGTCGAACAAATGCCTGAGAAGAAAAAGTTTAAAATTCATAAGTGTGCACCAAAGATAAACCTAAATATATCTTATCATTTCTAAGAAATAAAAATCAATGATGATTTTTTTATTTACTTTGAAAAAATGAGAATGAAAACGCATTCTTTGGATCACTGCGCCTGTTGAAGTAAATTATGTTTATAATAAGAAATACGATAATGATGTTGTTTAAGCGAAACTCAGAAAATTTTTTTTAACATGCTATGTTTTTAGCATAATATTTAGCATATTACTCTTTAAGTGGAAAATTTATCTAGGATAACTTATGCTTGTTTAAATTGCATTACATGTTTATACCTTGGATTAAGAAGGAAGTCTTATGTTTTAATTTTATATATAAGTAGTCAAACGCTATGTAGGGTAAATTACTACCTCGACGCTACTTTAGTTCTGAAACGTTGCAAACACTTTTGGAGACCAAAATTTTACCTCAATTTTGAAGTCAATTTAGATTTTGAACTATGGCCTGGTTTTTCAAATAAGATAATTATGATTTTTTTATTTTGAATGCTAAAGTTTCTGAAAATCAGAGTTTTAGAATTTTAATTGCTGTCAACTTCACAGAACTTCAGGAGTATAGAAGTTTTCAAATATCACATAATGTCCCACATTATAATATTATAATAATATTTAGCTGAAAAAAAAAAAAAAAAAAAAAAAAATAACGACATCATCATTTTATAATACTAGTCGGATCGACGTATAAAATAGAGTTTTCAAATTAAAATTGTGAGTGGCTTTAATGATAAATAATGTTAATGGATTTATTACAAATAATGAATTGGTATGGTATGGTAATTATATTAATACTCAAAATAGATGAATTTCACCATCTCTTAGAAGGTGATAAAAGAACGAAAAAGGACAAATCTCGTAAAAAATTTTCAAATTAGAAATGAAAAAGCCAAAAAGGAAAATGTAATAAAACCAAGAATTTTTTTTTTCTTTGTCAGAAGTTTAAAATACTATGCAATGCGTGTTCAAGTAATAAACACTTTAAAACGGGCTCAAGAAGATAGAAGCAGAGATTTAAACGGAGTTACGTAGTAAATAAATAAAAAATTTTAGTGTTAAAGAAAACAGAAGCGAAAAAAAAATTTAGGCTATGTAACATTTATTGAGTAAAATATTTTTTTGAAAAAGTTTTTAATTTTTAATTAAAAACTCTTCATCATTTTCATAAAAAATTTGGGAATTTCTCATGAAATTAGGAATATGGGCAACGAATGTGAATAAGCTAAATTTGGAAATTTCTTCTTTAAACAAATTAAGAGTTTGGTTAATATAAGGGTGCGGCAATTTAGAATTATAAACACATAAGTCAAAAAGCGAAAAAAAATTAAAAGAAAAAAAATCAGAATTAATACGCAATGCTCGAACTAAAAAGTTGCTTATTTCGAATGTAACCAAGCGGATTTATGACTTTTTTTAAATATGTCATATATTTATTCCAATAGAGTAGTAAAACGTGCAGGATTAATTAGATGCATTCGAATATGTTAGGTATTCCTAATAATTTCTGGATTTACTCTAATATCTTAAATATTAACAATTCCTGGTGTAATCCGTTCTGACTTTTTAGGTCAGTCAACTTTCCTTTTGTATATACTCATTAAATATATCCGCCGCCTTAGCAACAATAGCTGTTATAGTTCAATTCACGGAAAATATTGTTCTTTTCTTGTATTAATTTTAGGCAGGATCTTACATTTTCGCCAAATATCCGAATATTTTACTTAAATTTATTGTACTTCGTAAAATTCGTAAGTTAGCTGCTATAATGTAGTATTTGAGCAGTTCATATTCAAGAGTATTTCTAGATATTTCTAAAATAAATAGGCCAAAAAATAAATAGACTTTGTTAGTCTAATTATAGATAATTTGTGTTTATTTGCCTGTTTACTCTGGTTTTTATATTATTCGTGATTCATTTTCCTTATTTGTACATTTTTTTATTTCACGTCTTACAATTATTATCCTATAGCAAATATAAGAGACATTTTAAAATAAAAGTCTTGGATGCGCGCCATTGATTTGATGAGGCATTTCAGTTTTACCATTCAATACGTGGAAAATTTAAATGGCTACTGCGAAAAAATGTTTTACCATGTGGGGTGTATAAATACGAAGCCCTAACAGTGTATTAACCAAAACCATTGTTAAAGACTATGCCTGGTTAAATTATTTTGGTTACTCTCCCCTGGGAATAGTATCTACCTAGATACTGGTTTCCAGGAGTAAGAGTTCTTGCAATCTTATTTCGACGATAGGGGATAAACACAAAAAAAAAATGTGTTATGTTTTAAGATAAACATTAAATTTCTTTAAAAAAAAAATGCTCTTACTACTCTTTGAAATTTGAAAATATACAAATCGATCTTCAGCTAAAAAGTATATTATTACTAATTTTAATGAAAGAAGACTAACCATGGTAAAAGTTGGGCACAGGATTCTATTTTCAAATTTGACCTCATGAGTGAGAAAAATCTCTAAAAAAGACTCTTAATGAACACAATCATTAAGTTTGAAATCTGTTTCCGGAATGTTGAAATTTTGGCAAACCTTTGCATTTCCTTTCAGTGTTAGATAATGAAAGGCTAAAATTTGGTGGTGGTATGTTTGTCATGGCGTTTACGAACAGGTGAAAATCCATGGAGAATATTCACTTAAGGTTTCAGTGTTATATATTTTCTGCTAACACAAGGAAAACGTCCATTAACGGGTCATCTATTGCCTTAGGCTTCAGAAAGGAATAAATTTTTGGAAAGGAGAGAAATTGTCACGATGCAACTGATGAAGCTCTATTTTTAGAATAAGTAATTTATCATATGTTTTAGAGTGTGGTACCACCAGCATTTAGAGTGTGGTACCACCAGCATTCAATACTCGCTATCGTAAAGTAAATTAAATTGAAAAAAAAATCATTGTATTTCGATACATTGAACTGACTGGTTAAATTTGAACAAGTTCAGCCGTTTTGATAAGTGCTGTAGCTAAACTTCTAAATAACCAGTCTATACAAGAGCAGTGTCAACCATGATTTGGACAGTGTTGATTGAGAAAAATAAACTTTTGAAGACCGGCTAAAATTTATTTACTCAAGTGTTGCGACGAAAGTCAAATAATTTATCATAGTCAGATTTCAAGGAGGATTATTTTAGAAGAACATTTGTTAAAGAATATTTTACAGAATTACATAAAATGTCTAAAAGCAAACACAAAGTTTACTTCCTCGATAGCCAGTGTCTTACTTGTCACCTGAGGATTCAATTAAATGATATGCCGAATATTCCATATAGCATAACCTGGCTCTTATTTGTGACCCCTTCTGGAAAAATTTAGAAATGAAGATAAGCGAATTCGACTCTTTATCAAAATTTAAATAAAAAAATTGTCACTTTACCTTTTTTGAATTGCATTATTGCAATGAATATATTGCGATTCTTTGTTTATTATCAAGCTAACTTGACGGTTAATTGATAATAAAAACAAAATAAAATTTTCATTACAAGAAATCCCGGGGGCAAGTAAAGGTGACATCGAAAGCTTTAATGTGATAATAATATATTATCTTGTTCTTTATTAGTTGGAACCGCTCCTAGACGAATTGTGAAACGTAACACCTATGGCTCTCCTTGATAAATACTATACCAATAACTGTCAATCTGCTGACTTTAAAAAATGTTTTTTTATTTTATCTCTAACTAAGCTGACTGCTAGGAATAAAATTTTACAAATTGATAAATGAAAAAGAATCAGATTTAAATTACAAATGACTTACGGATTATATGGGAAAATAGTAGTCTGAATACGACCTGTTATGGATTTTGGATAAAAAAGCAAACACAAGCTTTTCAAAAATAAATACAGTATGGCACCAATTGTATTGCGTTATTTAAAAAATAAAACCGCCATTTTATAACACTATAACTCTCTAATACATCCTATTCATAAATAAAATCTGATTCCTCTATCTATAGAGTTACTAATTTTTTTATGATTATTAATGTCTCGCTTTTTAAATTTATTTATTTCATCTCAAGTGGTTTTTTTTAGAAAATTTCTTCCCATTGTTTTAATTTTAAAGTAAGAACTGCATGATAGCCTGTTGACATGTGAATATTCTATAATCCCATGAGTTTACTATAAGAATGAATTTTACGAGTAACTTATTTCCAAATTTATTTTGCACTGATTTCATTTTAAATATACGTGTACTAACCCTATCTGTCAAAAGTATTGCGTAAAATTACCAGGTTTTTCGACAGTTTATGGAGTAGCCAGCAATGATTGGTATTTAGATAATTCCACTTCTTTGGTGTTGAAATTCTATGTAATAATTTGCGCTATTTTAATGATTGATTACATTATTAAATTCTTAGAAAACTAACTCAGAAAACATACTTTAATTTATTTATCTTTATTATCTTTCTTCACTTTCTTTCAATTCGATCAAATTTATATTAATTATGTTTTTTTTTTTACAATGTATTTTTTTGTTAGAAAATAAACTTTTTACCTACAAAACACGATTTTATAAGAGAAAAGCTATTTATTTGTGAATGAAAGTATTTGTATAATTTGAAAAATTAAATTTACGCTTTAACGACTTTTGTACTGTCACACCTTGGAACACCTGTTAAAAACTATAGTAAAATATTAAAGCTGTCACAATAAAGCTGTTTGCAATAAATATTCTCGCATTATAAATAAGGTTTAATTACTTTCTAAAATTTTATTAACTGATAAAAATGCTTCGTTTTTATTATAGTTTTAAAATTAAAAAATCCTTATATTTCGCGAAAAAAATCCTACATGTAGTTACTTAATTTAAATATCTATATATCTTTATCTTTTTTCATAAATTGTGAATTTAATAATTTATCAAACACAAAAAAATGTTTCATAAAATAATGGAATTGAATTTTTGTTAAAGTTTTATATACACAGCACAACTTTTTTATAGCCTGCCCACTCTTTGTGTAGGGGTTATTTTTATAACAAACCTAAACAACACTCATTATTCCCAGGATAATTTGAATATACTGTAATTGAAAATTTCTTTAAACTACATGTTTTTTTGGGGATACTCTCAAAACTTAGTGGTTCAGTTTATTCTTGCAATATTCTTTTTCCCTAAAACTAGATTCTTGAACAAAAAGTATTGCATTGTTTTTTGTTTCAAATTTCATGTGTTCTCAATTCTTTATGAAAGACATTTTAGCAGTTTGTATCAACATATTAATGTAGACTGAATATCTAAAATTTATCACCACTATGCCAATCTCTGTTTAAATTTAACAAAGTTTTTGCGTAGCTTAATTAACCGTACTGTACTTCATTACTTTTCTGAAGATTTAACTGCATTTCTTATTCCTGAGTCATTATGGTAAATATAAACTATCCGACTTGGACAAAACTTTACATACTAATAATATTTTCATTCTTCTTGTTATGTAAAATGAACAGCCAACAAAATAATTTCCATGGTTAGATTGATCTTATTTAGCTTATCATTTCATTGTTGCAATTTATCCTAATTTGGTGATATTTTTGGTAATTTCTGTTTATAGGGTTATGAGCTAAACAATTTCGGACAGGAATTATATATGGTTAAAGAAAACCCGCACTTACTGATGATGAACGCAAGCGTTCTTTAAGCCTTCTCTATTCTGTTTCTTCTAATGTTCTTCATTTACACATCGAGAGAGTAGTTTTGAATTATGACAGAAGATTTTTTTTTTCAAGTTTATCTATTTTCAAAACATTTCAATGAAGATTTAGTCGAATTCTCATGGAGGATTAGTATGAAAGTTACAATCTCTCACTCCAAGTTAAAAAAATTTTAAGTACTTCCATAAATTTGTATTATTGAACAAAAAACCTTTTACAGCCTAAAGTAGAAATAAGAAATGTAAACAATTCTTTTTTATATAAACTAGGTAAAACGTCACACTTTTATTGATGTATTTTCATAATAGTCTCTGTATAGTCTATAAAAAGCTTTGCGGTTTAAATTTGAAGATTATGGATGTATATTAAAAGTCGAAAAGATTTTAAATCGGGAAAAAAACTTACTTGTTTTCCCTGACAAAATTTAAGTATGAAGTTATTTAGATTAATGGATGTTAGATTTTTGGAGCATTAGATCTATGTACCTTTATAATTAAATATCTTTCGATTTATGTGCCTTCAGGTTTATGTATCGTAGTAAGTAAATAAGTTTTCTGCCACAAACAAATATACATAAGTTATGAAAATTAAAAGACAAGAGAAAACTAACAATAATAACAGCAAGAATAAACAATAAGATAAAAAAACAAATGATGTCAAGGATAGGCACAATAATTGTCTGTCACAATAATATTTCCATTTTAGTCCCGTTATGTATCATACACATAGAAATTGATTCAGCTGAATCACAGTAAAAAATGTAAAATTAAAAAGAGCATTTTTTAAAGGATTAAAGTCTTAATTTAGGCAGGAATCCGTAAGTTACAATATGTGGTACTTATAATTTTTTTATTTTTTTTTTATTCATATTAGACTTTAGTCATCACATAAATTCTTAACAATTTACCGATTTTAAAAATAAAAGACAGATATAAAGACAGAATAAAAAATTAGCATTTCTTGTCTTTTAATCAATCATTACGACAATCTTCAATGTACAATTTCTCCTTTCACTGACATTGTCATGAAATTAAATTATACTTTCTGATTTATAAAATAGGTTTAGTGAAACTTTAGAATTTTAGGAAAGACGTTTTGATTATGCCGCAATTGGCTGATAAATTTCACACACCTTTCTTTTTCCATTAAAATTGATCTGGTTTATTTGTTTTAACAATTGGATTTTACCTTTCCGTAATGTAATTTTCATTTTTGTTGTTCAAGATTTTTACTTTAAGCAGAGCTGTTAGAATAAAATTTTTATTTTATATGTTATGCATTAAGAAATTATCAATCAGTTTTGAAAATTTTGTAGAGAGACGCATTGATTAAACAATGTAATTTCCACCCGAATAATATGAGAAAAGCTTAGAATATTAAACAAAAAATCATTTAATCATATGATATAAGAGCGACTTGTTTTAATGCCTATTATTTGACGCAAATGTAACACTGAGCGAAGCAAATTGATAAACTTTTTCGAGGAATCGTGTAGTAATTTCTTGAACTAAAAAACTGAGGCATCTTATATATAGATACTGTAGTTGATCCTTAAACCAATACCAACAACTCAAATTGCGGATGTTTAATTCAACGAAATAAATCATCACTTTGTCATTTGGCATGTGGCAAACCTTCAGTAGTAAAAGCTCGAGAAATGGGTGTATGCTGTTTTATGTCATTTCTGATGAAGTGTTATTACATCAAAATTAAAATCCATAACTAATCTTCAAAAAGTTTTTGCCCATTTTTTACCATATCCGAAATGTACATGGATGGGTTGGGTGCTCAAATTTTGAAAATGGAATTAGCGATAAAAAAATGAATACGAAGAAAGTAGGGTTTGGTTGTACAAAATGCAAAACTTTTAAAGTTTTTAGTTACATTGGTTTAGGATAAAAGTCTTAAAAATATTTTTTATTTTTTAAAAATAGTACATAACCATCAATAAACTTAATTTATACTTTCTCAAGTATAAAGCGATTTTTTATTTGTTTTTCAACAAATAAGACTGAACTAAGTTTCTAACTTTTTCTGATATAATACTATAACTGAGTAAATGAATTTTGTCTTGTTATTAATATGTGTAATA
>JAUZNK010091026.1:0-12497 GCA_035046665.1 Euphysa ruthae | reverse complement strand
GCACCAATTATTTCATCACAGTTAATATAATATAAATCATGTGTAATGCCATGCTATGAACTTGCAAGAAACCTTTATTATTCAGAAAACAAAATATAACAAAAAGTTGATTTTCATGCTTGAGCAAACAAACTTTTGTATAACTCCTGGCATGCAAAAGTGTTGTGAAATTCATTAAGTTCATAGCAAAATGTCTTTCTCTAAAATAAAAACCGAAAACACTTTAAAATGGAAAAAAATATACCGGTTAGAAAATCTTCTAAATTGTCTCCTCTCGATTCTTGTAAACCATACAAAACATTACATAGAATGTTTCAGTTTAGACAGAGTATCTTCAATTTCCTCTCTTCAACTCGACATTTATTACAAGAACACCACATTTGGTTCCCAACTCTTGTACTGTTTTTGTCGTTGTTTGTATTTTCATCGTTGGAATCTTTATTTTCTTCGTTAATGTTTTTCTGCTGTCTAGCTTCTGGTTCAAATGAAAATGGTTGAAATCCATCTATTATATCATCTCTTGGATTATCTTCGTTCTCGCTGCTTGTTGATACATCTGTAAAACTATTTTCAAACACATTTTCAAAAAACATTGTTTTCTTCTCAACTTTAAGCAATTCGCTGTTATAACTTTTATACGAGAGTTTGTTTACTTTGTCACGGACGTCACAAATTAGCGGCATTTTTCACTGTGTAAAGACGGGGGTTTTCACATCTTTGCAACGTTTTTTAATACATAATAAAAAATTTTTTTTTTTTGAAGTTAAAAACATTTTTTGTGTATAATTCGTTGTGTATTTTCCTGGTATGAAAAAATTATTCAAGGGTAAAATCCGTGGGACCACTCCTTTAAGAAAAGAAATTCAAAGGAAACCTGTAGTAAAATATAAGATAAAAATTTTTTTGATTTTTTATCAAGACAAAATCATCTCATTTAAGATCACTTTCATCTCTAAATTAATTCAAGGTTTGGGAATTATCTGCAAACTTTGACATCTATTGTCATTAAACTTTTTATGTAATTTATTAATTTTAGCTTTTTTCAATCTCATTTAGCATATAGACTGATAATCTAGTTTCTTCTGAGCTTTCTCTAGAAATTGAGTTTAAAAACTATATTAAGAAATGCTAAAATTTTATGTCATTTTTTTTTATAGTCATTATAACTCAAATAAGCCATTTAAATAACTTAATGTACTTTATCTTTTTTATTTATTTACCATAATGGAGAGAAATCAAAGTCAAATTTATTAAAAGATGACCACGGCAGGGCTCGAACCAGAGCCTTGGCACTTGTAAAGCATATGGCCTACCTCTGAGTCGCATGTCAATAAAGTTATTGTGAAGAAGTGCTTCTCAAAGAAACTGAGATTAATAAAAATGACTTGCGATGTGTTTGTTGAGATTTGTCTGCTATCTTGTATTACCTCAAATATAAATTACAAAATGGTTGTGCATGTTTTACTTATCAGACTTTTATTATAATATATGTTTTAATAAAAATACATTGCATATAATAATAATTCTTGTTGTAAAGGGAGTACTAAATTCACTAAGGCACAACATGTTATCACTATTTCATCAGCTATTGATAATTTCAGTAAAGACATTGAAAAATGTCACCTGACATTTCGCTGATATTTGGTTTATCGGAGTTAAACAACTAGACATTTGTGGTTGACTTTGAGGCAATTGTGAGCATTTGTATCAATGTTATTATTTTAACCATAACTTCCTTTGAGCATTTTTAATGAGATAATCCACATAACCTAGTCTTCAAAGAAAGGCCGAATATAACACATGAAAAAACAATTTTTGGTTAAAACATTAACAAACAAAGATATGATGCGTTAGAGGGAAAGTAAAGGAAAAGGTTAAAAATTCACTCACCCTAAAAAGTGGCTAATGTTAAAAGTTACTGTAATGGCTATACTGAACGGCTAACATATCACATGTATATAGACAAATGAAGAAAGACACAGTAGTTAGTGGCTTATTTCATGAATTTTTTAACACACTGTGTAATATGACCACAACACAAAATAAGTTATGGTTTAAAACTTCACAATAAAAACTAGTTTTTAGGTTTGTCATTTTTCACAACACCAGGTAGAATACCATAGTTAAATGGCCTAATTTGTGGTACTTTTTACCATTTCATGGTCTAAATAAGAAATATCCATCTTGTGAAGTTACTAGGTCAAGTTTATACTTTAAAAACATTTGACAAGTTCAATGCTGTCTCTCTAAAGCCAAAACATAGTTAAATAAATTACACTTATGTTGAGGTCATGCGTACAAAATTAACACACACACTTCTAATAATATTTTATTTTTGGAATAAGGAAGATACTATATTGCATGGGAATTTTTAAAAAATTAGATGTAATATTAGCTGGTATACAATATTAACTATATCCCCTTAGAAAATAGAATTATTTATAATATTCAAGAAATGTTGCAATAGATGAAAGTGTCCAATCATGGGAATAGCATCAGAAAACTTATTGACTTAGTTATTTTTTCAACTTATTTCTATCAAATCTAAATGATGAATAAGAAATTAAAAGTTGGTTTATTATTGGTAAATTAACCTTGTAACTTTTGAAAAATATGCATCAAGTTTTTATCATTTTTCTTTTTTCATTAGCACGTTTGTTAACTACATATTATGAATACAACCTTGGGTAAAAATGGTGTTAATTAGTAGGGTATGGGGTCTTATTGAAAACTTTGGTCCTTACAAAACAAATAACATGTGAAAATGTTCACAATGTTAGTTTTTTGACTTTTCTCTTAATTGAAAATATTATGGATCCAGGACCACTGCAGTTATTACTGGATCGTGACAAATTTAGCATTAACAAATAATCTTTATTTAAGGAAAGTTGTATTTTTGGCAATGTTCAAACTTGTGCCACTAATTTTTGTACATGTTCAACTGTTTATCTCCTATAATATATCCAAAAATCAGCAAAATCTATATTTTTTGGTGAAATAGCCAGGAATAAATGAACACATTTACAATTTTGGTTGCTTCACAGACATCTAATTTGTCATTTGATTCCCTTTGGCAGCACTTGGAAGAAATATTTTTGTACATTCCATTTTTACTCTCACTTTAAGGTATAAATGTTTAAATACTTTAAGAAGTGTAGCATACACCTGACCCTGTAAAGGGTCAGGTGTATGCTAAATAAATAATGTAATAATAAATAATTAAATAATGTATAATAAATAATTAAATATCTAAGTTCTTTTAATATAAATTTAGATCAGAACAGTTATTTCTAGTTTTAGGTTATTCTATTGAAATCTTTCTTTATCGGAAGGAAAAACATCAAAATAAAAAAATCTGGTATTGTTCTCTGTGCACTGGAAGAAGTATTTGATGTATTTGGATGTATCAAGTGATCTCACTTTAGAGAAGGAGACTTTTAAGAGAACTGCTGTCATGTGCTAGTGAAGTTTAATTTCTTTTTAGCATTTTATCGTTTTTGTTCTATTTGTTTTCATTGTGTCAGCAAAAAGTTGATCTCATCATAATTCACTTAAGATTTTTGACTATTTCCATTATTTTACATTCTGTCAGGAAAATTTCATTTTGTGTCATAACTATTTCGACTAATAGTGAAGGTCTAGTGTTTGAAAATTGATTTATTTGATCTTGAATTACTCCAATTTTCATAGACTTTTGATTTGAGTGTCTTAGATAGTTTATAAATAACTACATGCATACAAAATTATGAAGTATTTGCTAAAACTTCTTTTTAGAACTTTGAGTCACTCCAGGTTAAGCTAACATTACTCATCAAAGTATATCATGAAACTAAAACACGATGAAAATACATAAGTGTTAAAAATATATAAATAGATGATATCAGTAAGATATGGTTAAAATCAGTCATTGATCATTTGATCTTAAAGTACTCCAAATTTTAAAAATACAAAAATACAAAAATTCTCATTTTTCACTATTAGGTTCAATTACGGTTATTTTTTACACTGGAAATAAAGTTTTGCCAAAATCCTTTAATTATTTTTTTTCGTTTGTAGAGGAAAGACAAAATTCATTTCTAAAATTAATAATTGATAATTCTGACACGGTGGTAGCTGCCACATATTTCTAGGAGTATGTGGTTCTGTGCACCTAATTTGTTATTTATGTATGTTCCAATTTATTTGCGAGTTTCCAGTAAATAGATTTTTTTACTCATCAAATCAATTATCTGGATTTTTTCTGTCATACATATTCAAATTTGAGTTATAACAGTTACATTCTGTACCCATGTGGTATTGAGGGGTGTTGAATGTAAAATATCAATAAAAATTATATGATATAATAACGAATTTGTTATCGTTAATGGAGTTTTTCGGAATATTCCTCATTAAGCCCGTTTGTTTATTATTATAACCAATAGTATATGCTATTACTGCTTGAAGAATACTCACTACACAAATATGCTTTGGCAATAATAATTTTTTATGTGCTCTTTTTTATATATAAACTTCATTCTTTCTCACGGTTTTCTTTGTGTTCCATACAATAGTGTTTTTATAAATTTGACTCTATCTAAATAATGCCCTGCTATTAAATGGAAAATTTTTCCGTACTGACTCAAACATGCAAAAAAAAATTTCCTTGGTCACTAACTTTTTCAATTGCTATTTGTACTAAAAATAAACAGAAAAAATATCTCTTTGCACATTTTTATTCAAAATTTTTACATATTTATGGCTGGCGTTTTAAATAAATGTAAATAGAATATTTTACTTACTCAAAACATTAAACAGATAATTTTTTTAATGCATTGCTGAATCTAATTTTTATCAAAAGTAAGGAAATTAAAATTTATTGGTTTATATCACATATTTATATCAGATATTTATATTTACTTATATATAAACAGGTCATCTTGTCAAAAGCATAAATTTTTTCATCTGAATTAGAATTATATTTGTATCAAAGAATGCAAATTTTTCTAAGTAGGAAATTCTAGATCTTAACATCCTGTGAAGAACCTGAAAAATCCTGTAATCTTCTATATAGAGTATTTTAGTATAATATAATTAATTAATGAATATTATTAATATAAATATGCAATATAATTAAAAAGGCACTCTGAAACCAAAAATTCACCTGAATTGGCGGTTTGGTAAACTCCCTCGATAACTGATATTCTACTAATATTTTCTTGTAATTTGTTAAATATAGTGAATATTTTGCAGAATAATTATGCTTTTAACTGTAAGGATAACTTTTTAGCAATAAAATGGAGAAAAATGAATAAAAACTGAATGCTGTAAATAAACAGATGATTTTCAGAATAACAATTTATCATTTTTGCTATGTGATTAAAATGTAAATATTTTAATTAAATGAACTGATGATAGAATTGTATTCTGAAAAATTTCTACTTATTTCTAACATTTAATTTTTCTTTATTTGTCTCAGTTTAATTTATGGCGTGTTTTATTATATATGTTTTGTAATTTGATAGGGGGACACATTAAGTAACTTTGTTTTAAGCCTACGCTAAAAACTAATGCAAAACCTTTATTAATAAATTTGTTTCTATCATGAATATGAATGTTTCAAACATTGATTTTGCAATAACAACAGTATATTTTGATTTATAGACTTGACAAGCTTCATAAAGATGAACATCCAGAGTATAAGTATCGACCTCGTCGGCGACCTAAAGGTATGAAGCGCGGTTATAGCACTCCAACAATGATCATGAGTCCTGCGACTCCAATTCCAGGAAAACCGTATGCTGTTCCAGCTAATTGGGCTCGTGTAGTCCAAACAACGGAGCATGATTCAGGATCAGCCGTACGAGCAGATGCTTCTCAAATTGTTTATGCAACAGATGGAACACAATATTATGCTGTACAAAAAGGAAGTGGATTTACCATGACACAACACCATGGCAGTTCTGTAATTGTTTCACCCCAAAATAATCAGACAACAACACAGCATCAACAACTCACTTTGATTCCTGCATCTACAACAAGCACTACCGTTGGTAATTACCCTGCATATTATACTGTTCCAATGTCGTCTACTTCTGCAATTTTTCATCCAGTAGCAATTCCAGTGCAAGGTGTTCATACTCCTGCATTTGTTTTACGTGCTCCTTATCCAGGTAGTAATGTTATTTCTCAATCAAGCTTACCAATAGCTTATCATAATATTGATCCACGTATCATGGATGCTCAGAGCCACCAAACACAACATTTAAAAACGGAAGGTACAAACACGATTGTTAAAACCCCTGATGGAGAAACCATTGTAATCATACAAAGGCCTGTCGAAGGACAGCAGCAAGGTGTACCTATTCAGTTAAGAGAAGGTCATAATGTTGGAACAACAAGTAACATGACTGTTGTTCCACAATCGCAAATCATACAACAGCCACACATTGTTCATACACATCCTTCGTCAACTCAAGAAGTTAAGCAAATAATGGTTACACAACAACCTGCGCAAACTTCTTAGTTCTATATAATTTTTATATTGTTCGGTTTATATTGGGTGTGTTGTATATATTGTTATTGTATATAAAATTAAATAAATTCATCTAATTATATAGAAATATAACATGCATGTTATTATTTATATTTAAGATATGTAGTAACTCTGAGGGAGAAGGCATTTGAGATTTTTTTTCTCTAAAAAAGTTAATTTTGAGGACATATGCTGAAAACATTGTTTCAATCAGCTTAAAGTTTTATTAAGTTTTTAGATTTAAAACAGGTCCTATTTTTCTCTTTAAAGGATTTAATACTATTCGATTGCAATGCACTGGACTTAAGTTGCTTTTTTTTCTTCATCATTTTGCAATGTGTTAAATTTTCAATAACATGCGAGCACTCAGTTCAGCGAGTAGCCAAAAATGTTCATTGCAGTTGAAATTAATTTCGTGAGCTTGGGTTTAAATCAAATTTGTCCTCATTTATTTTCGCAAAATGTGCGATAAACAATCAATATCGTTTATAGAAGCTTTTCATTTTTATTTTTCTCAAATAGCGTTCATTAACAACTTTTTTCACAAAGTCATTTAGCCATAATAACTAACAATTTTCGATTTTGAAAATGTCATTTTTCAGCACTGGACCCAAATGTTCGGAAATACAATTATTTTATTTTTATGAAAATCTGTTGACTTTTGTTTTCAGATTGGCATAAAGTTAATTGACCTTAGGTTTAACCATATGGCTGGTATACATATATCGGGGGCGTGGGCCCAATTTATGACCCGTAAATGGCAAAAAATTTACTATTCTTGGGCCCATAACCCAAAACAAGGTCATTTTTTGGTGTAAAGCAATATTTGTGAAATTTTGTCAATATCCGCTTATTATTTATTTAAATTTCTATATTAATGGATCATAGCTCTTTTACTCCTTATAGCCTGTCGAAAATAATCTATTTTTCTCAAATAGTTAAGGTTGTAATTTGCCCAAAATATTTGCTCCAAAAGTTGCGTTTGAATTCTGCTTTGAATGTTGCGAATATTTATACAGACCAACTATACTCATGCTATAGCGTTGTTTATTTTGATTTATTAATTTTTATTTAGTTTACGAATTTCTATCAAATATATAATTTTTACATTTTAAAGCATTTTTTTAACTTATCGAAATATATCTTTATTTTTTGTTTGTAAATAAGTCTTAGTTAGGTACTAGTTACTTAAATTTTTCGAAAGATTAAAATGTATAGTATAGTAGAAAAAAACAATTTTTGTATCTCTAAAAAAGCATTATTTATGCCCACATCACCGCCTGTTCAAAGGCCGAGTTTAGACTTTTTTGAATATCTCATGGAAAAATGCTTCTGTTTTATTACCATATATTGCTTAACAGTATTAGAGCACCAATCCACTTTGCCTTCATTACTTAACCCTCGCAAAATCCTCTGTCCTCAGGGGGATGCCTACTATAATATTCGCACACTGAGCCTTAATCTGTCCAACTAGGGCCCAAAATGCAACTGGATTTAAAATATAATCAGTGAAAATTAAGACCTGCATGATTGGAAAAGGCAAAGTTTTAAGGTGGTCTTATAGTATTAAAATCATGAGAATTTTCAAATTTCTTGTTTAGAATTAAAATTTATTCTACTTTTTGAATCTAAAATCCGTTTTTAATAAAAATTTAATTTTGAAGATATTTTCTGAGGGGTACTGTAAGAAAAAAATGAAATAAAAATATGTCGAATTTTCTGGCGTACTGTTCTTTCCCTTCTGCTTTTAGAACTGGCAATCTCTGCAGCATGTGATGTTTAGTATTAGATTTGTCATAAAATGTGTTAAGACAATCAATCAATAATAATTTATTTTCCAAAACGATCCTACAACAAAAAATTTTATATTTATAATTATACAATTATTTTTTAAAAAAGGCAATTGAATGGAGTCACTCATTCAGAAAAAGTGGCCAAAGGAGTGACTCAATCTGACAGTTCTTAACAAAATCCTATAAAGTTCATGCATAAAGTGTTAATAAAAATAACCAAACAAAATAAAAGGTGAGAATATTAGTCCTAAAAACAAATATTAAAGAGCGACTTTAATAACAATCTTTTTAAATGGAGAAGGGAGGTAGTTGGAGTTAAGATTTTCTAATTTATTTACAAAAGAAACACGAGATTTATTCCAATCACGGATGCATTGATAAATGATAGAATACTATACTTTGCGTTTTATAGGATGGAACATAAAATTTCCCATTATTAAAATTTCTTGTTAACCAACCATATTTACACCGACAACTGGGGTGAGGGTGGGTGGGCACAAAGTGTCCACTGCATTTTCATTTGGCTATATCTTTTCTTGCATTTATGGTATGATCATAGAATTTTGTGACTTTTCCCAACATTTATTAAGAACTAGCACTAAAAAAATTTTCTGGGGGTAACGAATTTCTCAAAATGAGGTAATTTTTAGAAAAAGAAAATGCCAATACCAAGTGTACAATAAGGACCACGTTTTTTAATTTACAGAACAATATATATTCTACAAAGCAGATTTTTGAAACACATGAAAAATAAAATCCTGTAATATCAAATCTTTTATGACAGAAAATAGCAAAAGGTTTACCTGTAATTGTAAAATAGGTAACTAGTAATTACTCTAGCAACACATTTCCAGGCACATAAAACATTGTTTGAGGCACTAAACCTTTATTAGCGTCCAGTCCTTTTTCTATATATTGTATAGCGATATCTTTTTGTAGGATTATAGTAGCTCTGCATGTTTTAGTAGTTTTTCACACTTGAAAGAAGTTTCCAATAAAAATGTTTTTTTTTTTAACAAAGTTCTTAAAAATGACAAATCCTTTGTTATTGATGACGTAATAACAGGTTCCAATGATGTCATCATGTCAATTTTAGCAAGCCATTGTATTTCTATTGTTTTGAACTATTGGTGTGTTATGTTCTTTAATAAAACTCGTAGTAGTTTAGGAGAAAATCCAGATTAACTGACCGCGGGCACTTTGTACCCCATCCGTTGCTACACAAGCCAAAAATGCCCGATCGAACACGTAAATAAATTTTAACCATAAATGAAAACAGGAATTTTGAGCTCTTTAAATGGTTCCGAGGTATCAGATTTAAAGGTTTAAAACTGAAAGTACTTTATTGGTACGATAATTTCCTGCTTGCCACCAGATTTGACAGCAGTAATTCAAGTGAGAAGAGAAAATAGAAAAGTAGATATTTTTAAGAGTAGGTTTATCAACAAAGTAACGAATTTAGCATACTGTTAGAGGTATTTTTTTTTTGAAGTTCATTTATAAGAAATTGCTCTGAAAAGTTAGAATCTATTTAAAACACAAGTTACTTAAAAAATTTAGAAGGGTAAAGCGTTTTGCCATTTATTTTTATCTTGATTTAATCATTTATTCGATTCCAAGGTGCTGAAAAAATAATTAACTCCTATTTTGTCAGGGATATTAAGTCGGCATTAAGCCAGTGGACTACATTCTTTAGACCAAAATTTTCATTGTTACAAATGGATTGTAGTGATTTATTGATGTACAGAAGATTTTGTCAGCAAAGTGATGAACAGAAGAGAACTTGACAGATTTATGTAAGTCGTTAATATAAATCAAGAATAATAGAGGGCCTAAAACATGCTTGAGGAACCACACGCACAATAGGTTTTAGAGAAGATTGATACCCGTTTACAGAAACAAACTTTCCGAACATATAAATAAGATTGAAACCAATCCTTTGCAAAAGATAATACGGCATGAATTTAATTTCAATTTGACATACAAATGAGAACTATATCGTCTAAAATATTTAACCTTAGTAACGGCACATTAGTTAACTCATAACGTAGAGAGCAAGTAACTTAAAACATCTTGGTTCTAGCATATTAAAAATCGGGTAAAGTAAGTAAGTATTTATTCTGCCACAAACAAATATACATTAGCTATGAAAAATACAAGACAACAGAAAAAAAAAAATAAAAAAACACTAACATAAAAACAAATGGTGGCAAGGATAGGCACAAAAACTGTTTGTCACAACAATATTTCCATTGTGGTCCCGTTATACATCACACACAAAACGGCAATAAAATTTCAACAAAATGTTTTGAAATTAAATATTGATGCTGAATTTTTAAACTTGAATTCGAGTTTGTTCCAAGCTTTAATACAAAAGGGTAAGGTTTTTCGAATATTGGTAGAATAACATTGAATTCCATCAAGTTTTCACGCTGGAGATTTCCTGATACCAGTTTGCCAGATTTGGGAAAAAAATTCGTCAACTTGGTATTGGTTGGTTTTCGTTCTGCCATAATGATTATACACTTCGCTCATAATTTTAACTTTACTTTATCAAACAGTCACAAAAATTGTTTGTCATAACAATATTCCCATCATATTCAATATATAAATATATATTGAAATATATTTTATTTGCCATTTTAACAGGAAAATAATTAAAAACATGTCATAAGTATTTAGCATTTATTTATTCGGGCTAACCAGAATAAATAAATATTTAACTCATGAAATCTCAGACAAAAAAAAAAAAGTATTCTGAAAATGAAATTTCGAACAGGTAAATTTTTTATTTTAAAGTATATTATTGTCTATATATAACAGGCTTTCGTATTGTGTCCAAAGACCTAACAAATCTTTCCTTGATTTTATGCTTAAATGTATTGTAGATTTTAGTAGTGTTATTTTAATGCAAATAATATTATTCCATATAAAAAGACCTTTGATGACAAAAATTACTTTTTCATTTTATTGCCTTGTGCTGTTCAGTAATTATATGGGCATTTCTGCCCAAATTTAAACAAAATTTTATGTTTTGAGAACTGATCAGGCGATGTTTGAAGGATTTGTTAAGGCCTAAATGCCAGGCAGAAAATGAAAAATAGAAATGACATTAAATCAATGTGTTGAACAAAGAACGTTTTAAAGCTGGATTTAAAAAGGATTGTTTTCTGTACAGAAATCTAATTTTAGAATTATTTTTGGTTATCAGTATTAGAATAAGTTTGGGCAGATTTAGGGCTTTTAAAGTAGCTACTAAGACCATTGCTATATGAATTTCTGATATACCTAAGTTCAAGTATGAATCTTGTTAAAAACTTGTATTTACTAACAAAAATTGATTTATATATGGTTATGCATGCAAATCAACATTTAAAAAGATGTACAAAATCTAATATTCATACTTTCAATCTTTAGGTTTTCACTGAATCAAGAAATGTAAGGAAAATTTATTGGACATGCTGGGTCCTGTTGTTTGCTTTAAATTGCTGAGTTTCGGAACTTCATTACCGAAAAAGTCTTTCAAACAGCTGATGGCGAGTAGGATTGTGTTGAGATGTTGATAGATATTTTCGAAGTGGATGAAACCATGTCTTTTGCGTTAGAGTATAGGCGTAGATGTTTTATTTTCATGGTTATTATATTCTTTTTGTTTTATTTTTAATAATTAATAATAAAAAAAAAAAATATATATATATATATATAATTTTTTTTAAATTAACTCTCTCTTATTAACTCTCTAAGATTTCCTAATAAGTTACCTGTGCAAATTTAGAAATTTAAGTGGCGTTTGAAAGAGAAAGGTGCTTGGAAATTATTTATTTTGCGATAACAATGAAACATTAACATATAAACATTAAGATTTTGTGTGATTTGGTTACAGAGTTTTTATTAACAGCAATGTTTATATAACCTTTTTTTAGTTTATCTTGAGTTTTTTTCTATTGACGACAACCTATTATATTGAGACGGTGATAAAAAAAAAAAAAAATAATAAAAAAAATAAGAACAATACAAACATCAATGGAGAAAAAGACTCTTTACTGAAGGCGATTTTCTGCTATGCCCAAGTGGTTTTATTTTTACAATGGTTGCTATTTCCAGGGGGTTAAATCCGAATATAATATAGTTCTATAAATAATTTATAGTTCAGTTTCAAGAGTGTATTAATTCATTATATATGTATATATACA
>JAUZNK010091015.1:0-12497 GCA_035046665.1 Euphysa ruthae | reverse complement strand
TATGTACGTATGTACGTATGTTCGTATGTACGTATGTACGTATGTACGTATGTACGTATGTACGTATGTACGTATGTTCGTATGTACGTATTTCCGTATGTACGTATACATACGTATGTACGTATGTATGTCTAGTTTTTATATGTAGAAAAACAAGAAATTTATTATTTAATCCAATATTCTATTAATAATGCGTAAGTGCAAATTGTCGGATACTCCTTCCACAGAGAATTTTAAAATCTGTTGTCTATTAATTATTTCTAAAATATTACTAGTAAAAAATATAATCTGTTTTACGCTAATGCATTATTAAATGGATTTTTTTTCTGACATAAAATAAATAAAAGCACGAAATAAAATAAATTAACTGAAAAGAAATTATTCGGGGTGGAACGTACAATGTTCGAGATGTCACTGTGCAGTTTGACTCGTGTAAAATTTTAAGAATTTATTTTTAATTTCAAAACGCGGTTATCTTTTGTGAATATTGTTTATTTTTTAGTATGTGAGGTCAAAAACACGATAGTTGGTAACATTGAACTTTAAACATACTAGCATTTTTCAGACAAAATATTTTTCAGTATTCTTGAATTGATTATGACTACACATATTTTTGTAATGATGTCATTCCTTTCTTTCCACACTGTAAGCCTTGAAAAAAGGTTGCCATTAAATTGAAACATGCCTGCAAAAATCACATTTCTAAAAATTTTGTCATGATCCTTAAATTTACTATATTAACATTAAAACTATAAAATTAAAGCTATTTTAGGCGTTAGTCTGTTCACACTGTTGAAGCTTATGGCGGCTTCTCTGTTATGACGTAATGTTTTTGTAGCGGGTCGCGTATATTATGGCCTACTGTATTTTGTTCACATGTTGGTCTCGCATTGTACAACTCGTTGCTTGAAGAAGAAAATAATGAAACCTAATATTAAACTTTGCATTTGTTGTGTTTCGCACACCTTATAGTAACTATTGGATGCTTTAAATCATAATATTTTGGCGCCCAACGTAAGATACAGAACCTCTTTATATAACATTACAATTAAAAGTTAGTAAGTTAATATTTATTCTGCTGCAAACATATATACATATGCTATGAAAAAAATAACAGCAAGAATAAAAATAAAGACAAATGATGGCAACGATGGGCACAAAAATTGTCTGTCACAACAAAATTTCCAGTGTGGTCCTGTCATACCTCACACACAAAAACATAGAGAGATTGTTTCAGACGAAGCATAGAAAAAAAAAAGGAGTGTTTTTACAGAATCATAGTCTATTTATATTTTTTGCGAACTATGCCTAAAGATCTTATATGATCTTATATGATCTTGATCTTATATTTAAAAACATTATAGTTTGTGATAGCTTTTATTTCCAGAAAGCCTGTTCCATATAAAGGGTCCGTCTCATTACATATATTAAAGATTTCCAGACATGGAATTTAGTGAAATAACTGATTTTATGTTATTTCGCTACTTATCATTGCTTTACTAATTGTTTGATTAAATTGATTTAGCATATTTTTGATTAAATTAATTTTTCTGGAGAGATGTTGAAATTTATTTGAAAGATAACATTGTTGATTTCATTATTTTTTTTAAGATTTGAAATTGTGTTTCATATGATATTTGTTCAGTGTTCTTGATGAGCTATTTTTAGCAATCTTCTGTTTGCACAATTCAGTTTTGTGAAGTCTAATATTGGAACATTTCCTGAACGTTACTGTTTTTTATTCAGGAGATAGTTTTATATAATTAATTTTAACTTTAAACTACAATTAAAAGTTTAAAATTCAAGAGCTTAAAATTAGTTGACAAATTCATGAATAACAAATTCCGTCCTTTACAATTTAATTGAAATCCAGAGAAATTGTAACCATTTTGTGAAAACTTTTTATGTGCCATTTAAGAAGGTTCCCCAATTTAAAAGCTTACTTATTTACGTAACTCATTTGACGGTAATGCATTAAAAACTTTTACTTGCTTTTCCCTAACAAATGACAATTCTAATGTTTCTAAACAATTACCGAAAGAGAGATATGATAACAAGCCAGTTTTAATATTCACACATGAAATCTTTCTTTATTATCTTTGGAACGCTTTGATAATATTAAATCATTTGGTTTTGTATATGACAATCTAAAAGTTCAAATTCGGAGTTTGAAAAACCTTGGTGTTATTTCCTCCATGTGTGGAATCTTGCTTTTCCCTGTTTTAATGCAAAATATCCCAGAAGAATTAAACTTAATTATTTCACGGAAATTTACTGCAAATGATAGTTGAGATATCAAAGTTCCTCTAAATATTTTGAAGACCGAAATACATATATGTGAAAAACCTGAAATAGACAGAGACGGGTATTTTACCACCGAAGTTCTTTGCTCCAAGCTTAGCTATATATCGCCTTCTCTTAGAAATAAACTTTATTTATTAACAATTGCCATAAGACAAATTAACATCAAAACTTTTGGAAATCAGAGTCAAACTGAGATACTATGTTAAGATATGGTAAGATTAAGCGTTGTTAGCCTAGATGGTAATATAATTTCGTTATCTTATTTTGTGTTCCTCTGAGGGCTCAATATATTGATGAAGCCGTTGAAAGTATTGCTCATTTGGAAGGGTTGCAGTTTGCTGATAGTAATTTAGTTAGTGGGCTGTCGTTTGGATTTTGATATCCTGATGCTGGTTTTGTCCCATTGCGATGGAGTTGTCGGTTGGGTATGTATTGAGTGGTAGAAATTCTACTGAAAATGGTAGTGAGGATTGTAGTTTTCGACTCACGCATTGAAAGTAGTATTTGAAATTGTTGATAAAAAATTAGAAAGATTCAGGAGAGTGAGGATGCACAAGGGAAAATAATGTTGACACATGAAAATTTTCGGAATAAATACCTAAAGGTGAATTCATGCTGTATTCTCATCTTCATCCAATTATTAAAGACTAAAGAAACCAGGGGCATTCTAAAATATTCCTAAATTCATATGAAAGCTAATTTTTTTTTACATAACCTGCTCAAAAACCTGCCTAAAGGATTTTTACAACCTAAAAAGGCAAAAAAAAAAAAAAAGATAATTTTTACTTCCTAAAATACTTTTCATGAAATTACTTGAGTAAATATAGCCCTTTTGCAGTTTTTCTAAGTAACTTATAAACCATTCTTTCAATGCCTGTTAAAACAACTTCAATCCTTTATGGTTACTTCTTTCTGGGATGTAATCCTTGTCCGTAACCTTTAGAATCCAAAGGATAAAAAAATTTTAGACTATACCCTTTTTTTTAGACAATTTTTTCTAACACAACATTTTTGAAAAATTTGATAAACTTCTTTTATGAAAACAACAGTGGAGAGTTTTCTGTTTCACTTTCCAAAACTAAAAGGTGACAAATAAAAAAAGAAAAGAAAAAGAAAGCACCCATCTTAGAAAGTCAAATTGTAAACTTTCTTGATAAGTTAGATACTACTGCTTAGAGTTATTTTGTCAGTAATTTATAAGTTTCTGATAAAGGTAAGCATAGTTAGCATAATTAAAAATTGTTTGCAATCATAAACATGCAAATAATGTATTTGTCATTTTACTGGTTTATTATGCATAAAAAAATGAGCGCGGTGATTGGAAAACTTTGATTGGCTCAAATTTTCTAAGCAAAAATACGATGTCAATTCTCATTTTCTCTCATTTCAGATCTGTCCTAAAGTTCAAAATATATAAATTTATTTGAAGGTGAGACTTGAAATCCACTTTTAATGCGGCGGAGTCAAGTGACGATGAAGTATCTCTGATACCACATCCTTATGTACAACTTTCAGGAGAAAGTGTTTTATCTCCTAAATCAATTTTACATCATTTAAAATATTTATCAAAAAAGAAGGATAGAGATTTAATTCTCCTTCTAAAAAGAAATAACCAATTCGTAAGCAAGCACCTGATACACGTAACATAATAAAATAATTCAGGAAATCGTTGAAATTACAAGCATGATTGCACAATTTACCCGAGATAAAATGACAACAAGGAATAGAATTTAGTTTAATATACAGGTAGTTGTAGCACTAGATGGAATTTATAGTTTGTTTTTAATGCGATTATTTTTTTGTTTTGATTTTTGGTCGACCTAACCACTCTTTCTCTATTAAATTGCCGATGAGAGAGATAATGTTATATTTAACGTGGGGAACCAACAAATTGCCGAGACAATATTTCCAGATGGGCCTACGTCGCGGGTATTTTGCGCCTATGAAATTCTCTTAACAAAACAACCCGATAATTTGCCTTCTATCATTATTATTATTATTTACGAATATTTTTACAAGATATAGAACACTTCAGTTTCTATCACTGAGTGTCCTGCATAAATCTCTAAGAATAAATTTAGCGAAAAGAAGTAAATAAAGTAAATAAATTATTGTTTAAAATATTGATTGATTAAGTTCTTAAATTCTGACAGTTCAGAGGTTCTTTTTGTCTCTAAGGGAAGTTCATTGTAAATTTTAGCTCCCATGAAGTAAAAAGATCGTTTAGTAATTTCTAATTTTACTTTGGGTAATGTAATTAAAAACGTGTTATTTGTAGTTATAATGCAATGGTTTGAGAGTTCAAAGTAGTTGTTGAAATTCTCACAAGATTCATTATTAAAAACTTCTCTGTGACTGTACACGTTCCTCTTCTCTATTATATCTTCTTTATGAAGTTATAAATATTTGGTATACTTGGTATTTCACTTTTGGATAATCTGTTAGCTCTTTTTTCGATAAACGTAAACTTTGAAAGCTGGGTTTGGTTCAATTTCAAAATAATGATACTGTTGTATGTCAATAATGGTACGATCATATACAAGTATACTTTTAGTCAAGATTTTTCAGTAAGGAAGTATCCAAGCTTGTACAAAAGTCTCAATCTACTGCTTGATTTATATACGACGAATTGAAGAAACTACTCAAGGTTAAACTTTGATGAAGTATGTAATCAAGTTATTTTCCAGCGTTAGTAAAGTTGATTGTTGGGTGTTGATAAGAAATTTTAAGTAGGTTAGGTGTCTTTGATATTCTTTTTGAGGTAACAAACAATATGGATTCTGTTTTTCCCTTATTAAGGTTGAGAACAATGTGGTTATCAGAAAAATACTTTACTATTATCAGGAGTTCCTGTTGTAATGTCTTTTCGATGACGATGAAATCTGAACTCGAAAAGTATATCACTGTGTCATCAGCATGTTTGATTACACTCGCTCTGTTAAGGAACTCGTAAAAGTCATTGAAATATATTATAATTAGTAGTGGCCCTAGAATTGTAACATGCAGCACACCTGACATTAATTGGAAATGTTCTAATCGATTTTTTTCATCCTCGATAACCTGGCTTCGGTTGAACAGTTAGTCTGAAAACCAAACTCATGATTCAAAACTCCGTGTGATTGCATTTTTCTAACAGAACGCTGTGTGAAATCTTATCAAATACTTTGCTTAGATCCAGACAAACAGCGACATTTAGTAGTCCACGGTCAATTTCATTTCGAATCTTATCGAGAAGCAGAGTCTTAGCAAGCTGTTTTGTTCTTTCTTTGCGGTATCCAAATTGAAATTTATTGCAAAGATTTTGTTCTTTAATTTAATCTGATACTTAATCGTCCTAACACTTTCGACAGCACTGGAAGTACTGTTATTGGGAGGTAGTTTTCTGCGTTACTTGTTAATCCGGTTTTATGGATGGGAACGATTTTTGCTTGTTTCCATGCAAAAGGCATAATTGCGTGTTTCAGCCACTTGTTAATAATGTGTGCGACAGGTTTAGATTTTTTAGCTACACAATCTTTAACATTTTTGCAGGTAGTTGGTTCAATCCTGTAGCTTTGTTTTGTTTCAAAGAAGTTGACTGTTTTTCGACGGAAATTTTTGATAAATAATCAAATTTAAGCTGTTTAAATGTACGTTTGTGATGGTAACAACGGTTTACCCCATACTAGATCATAGATTCTGTACGTAGCAGTTTCGAGCTTCGTCATAACACTGCTAAAACACTGTCGAAAGCTTTCAGCAGAACTTTTGTCTTGGTTGGAATTTAGCGTTAATTTTAAAACAGTTATACCCTTTGATTTATTTGGAATTATACTCGTCACAGTCTTCCAGAATTTTAATAGATTAAAAGTTTTGTCCAATCAAATCACGATGGTAGGAACTTTAAGTTCTGTTAAGTAAGTTATTTGTTCGGTTTCAAAAGATTTTATATAGCAATTCGTCATTTAGATTTTTAGATTTTCTCCAGTTATGTAATGCTTTATCTAGTTTATTCATAATTTTTTTGATGTTCTCGTTCAACAAAGGGCAATATCTACCCTTTAAACGCTTTGAAATGATTGGAGCATGCCTATCAAAAATTCTTTCATATAAAAATGCTGAAAGTGTGATTTTCAGGTTCATAAACCTGTGTCCAAGAAATATTTTCTAGTTGGCTATTTGTACAGTGCTATATTTAGAATAATTTCTACATTTGGTGTTCTTATTATTGTAATTGATATTTTTTTATTTTTCGTATATAATAGACCATATCTTGATCACTGAGACTAGTAGCTATTATACCGTTTTTAGAAATGTTTTCCTGGTTGGTAGTGGTAATAATGTCAATTAGCGCAGATGTATCTTTTGGTGTACGAGTACTAAAAGTATTCCAAATTAGAAAAAAGAAAAAAAAAAGAGTCATAACAACTTCTTTAAACCCCCCTAAAGATTTAAAAAAAATTTGTTTATAGAACACAAAATACGAGTGAGAAAAAGGTGGTTTAAAACAAAAGTTGATATTTCAATACATGCTCTAAACTGTTGTATGGACTGATAGCCTTGAGGATAACATGAAGAGATTTTTTCTACAATACTAAACATAGTCCGAGAAAAGGTGGTGCGAAAATTAACATCATGGATTGAAAAAAAACAGTAATATAAATTATTATTTATTTCTTTATTTATCCATTCCTTTAAAATTATTATTAAAATATGAACCACCAGCAAAACAGAAAATTATATTTTGCCAAAATCTATGGTAATTTTTTTGCTAGGATTGTGGTTAGTATTCCATCTAAAATAAAAAAAATGAAAACATCTTATAATTTTGATTCTCAATAGTTGGGATCCTTGAACACATACTTTAAGTTTAAATAATCGTGAAATTCTCTGCACCCATTTTACAAACAAGCTTCCGTGTAAAAACTATATACCATGGATATAAATTTGTTTCCCTAATTCTAAATTTTCACTGTTGCTGAAGCAGTTTCAAAATAGTAGCATCACTTTTAGCTGCACCAACAAATTCTTCTATTGTTATTTCTCCATCGCCATCTTCATCCATTTGTAAAAACAATCTTTCTGCTAGACGTTCAGGTAGATCTTCTTCTTCTTCTTCATTGTCCTCATTTTCTTTTTTATCATCATCTGCCATCATGGTATGAATTGATTTGATAATTTCGTAAAGCTCTTCTTCGCTTATTGTCCCTGATTTATCAATATCATACATATTAAAAGCCCATCTTAATTTGTCTTCTTGACTGCCGTGACAAGTGATTGAAAGTCCGCACATGAACTCGCGGAAATCTATTGTTTGATCACCATCGTTGTCAAAAGTACGAAATACGTGACTTGCAAATTTCGAAGCATCGCCTGCTTTAAAAAAGTTTTTATAAATACTTTCAAATTCTACTTTAGTCATCTTTCCTTGCGGGCAGTCTTTCATAAAACCCTTATACCATTTTGCTAGTTCTAAATCACTGAAAGCAGTGCATCTCCTTAAGTGAGAAAGCGTCTCCGGTGGTATTTTACTATTTTTCTTGCCCATCCCTGTGGTAGTGTATGTATCTTTTATCTAATTAAATAAGCATGGAAATTACGTTATAATTATTTCTAGATCAGTCTCATAAACACACATGTTAATAAATAACAGTTATTGACAAAAATTCTCGGAATTATAGCATCAAGAAAATAAAGATTTGGTCATACAATAATTCATATGCTTTGGAAATATAAAATATATCTTAACATAAATTTTCTCCAAAGCTGCATAGATGAATCTAACATTATTATCTAGATGGATTATATAATGTATTATTGTTGCAGCGAAAGGCTCGTAGAGAATTTTTTTTTTCAGTACAGCTTTACATTGTAACAATGTTTCAAATTTGGTAGCAAATCTTTACAGAATTTAAATAGACAATGAAATTTAAATTGTTAAAATTTTTATAACTTTTAATTCTTCCTTCCTCTACACGTCCATCTCAACAGAATTGAAAAACGAACAAAAAAAATGTAAAAAAGAATCAATATATAAATTTTTGCTAAAGCCATATATGGCAATTCAAGATAGAAGTTAAAAACCATATATGGTAATTCAAGATAGAAGAAAACTGCAGCAGAATTAAACAAACAACAAATTTTCTTATACTACCAGTGATTAATATACAATAAAGTGAAATAATATCGTTTTCATTTAAAAATATATTTAATTTAAGTGGCAAACAATAGTAACACCTTACAATTCGACGTTTTTACAGAAAGAAATCACTCAACGAGAAATACAAATATAGTAGGTTTCAGGAACTTTTCTCCCTAGATACATAAGCTGGAATTTTCCTGGGTTGGCAACCACAGAATTGTTAAAAAATTGAAGATTGTTTATTTAACAGATCTCGAACGTTTTCAGAAGAAATGTCGCAAGCGTAAATAGTATTGTCATCAGCGAAATTACAGATTTCAGTTTCTAGGGTAAAACTGGTTATATCATTACGAAAATAATTTAATAAAAAGAAGTCCTAAAATAGAACCCTGTATTCCATTGAACATTTCAAGCACAATTTCAATCCACGTACTAAAAACAGAAGATATTTAACCTTATGGTTTCTACCCGAAAGGCAGCTATTAAGGAGGGTGTGAATTTGCCACGAAAATCAATGGGCAAAACAAATTTGGAATTTAGCCATTTGGAATGCAGTCATATGCTTTAGAAAGGTCCATTAAAATTGTGTCAACAATACCCTTTTTATTAAGACAGTATTGACAGTAATTTCAAGTAATTTCAACAGGGCACATTGAGTCGAAAAGCTTTTTCGAAAACCACATAAAAGATCAGAAAATTTATCTTCAAAAAATGAATAAAATTGTTTAAAAAGTATTTTTTCATATGCTTTTGATAATATTGGTAATATACTAATAGGACGGTAATATACTGATAGGACGGTAATATACTGATAGGGCGGTAATATACTGATAGGGCGGTAATATACTGATAGGACGGTAATATACTGATAGGGCGGTAATATACTGATAGGGCGGTAATTTCACTTATCAAATGCATCACCTTTTTATAAACAGAGACGAGATTTGCATTATTTAGTTCAGATGGAGAAGTTCCATTGTTTAAAGACGTGTTCACATAGTTTGCCAGATAGGGGACACAAAACGTTGCACTATGCTTTAAAAGAGCAAAAGGGATATTATCACCTCACCACATTTCTTTAAACTAAATATTATGTAATAAATATCATCAGGTGAAACGTGTTTAAAATAAAATAAATTATCATGATTTATATTAAATCAATTATTAATTGCTATAATGAACTTTTTTTACAAATATATTTTAAAATAGTGTTGTTTATAAAACTACTAGTATTTTCTTTCAAAAAAAAAATTTAAATTTGCGTTAATATTACTATGATATAATATAAAGATATTAGCAACAGACAAAACACCACACACTAAAAGACCGTTATCAGTGAGAGAAACAGATGACTAATGGGAACAATCTTTCCTAGATAGTAAAGGTTTACATGCTTACTAAAACAACTTTTTGCTTGTGTCTGCTTCAAACGAATTACAAAATACTCTGTTCAAATCAGAGAAAATATTTCTTAGGCGACGAAAATTATTTAGGTCAATGCGACTCCCAATTCTATTAGCAATCCGCTTTAGACCGGAGATTTTTTCCAAAGCAACATTTATTAATATAATACTTAGTTTAATACTTATATTTATTTTAAAAATATTTGCGTTTGTCAACTCAGGCATTAATAATTATTAAAGAGATAAAACGCATGTCATGAGTTATAAAATTTTATTGAGCTCAATAAAATTTTATAGCTTATATTTATACTTATATATAATTCTATATCTATACCTAATTTATAACTAACTCATCATATAACGACATTAAATGTATTCCATAAAAATAGAGATATTAGGAAAAAAAACTTAAACTTTCTGGAATATTTATGTAAAAATATCCGCAGCCGTACTATGCGCATGCGAAGTTTTGAGGGCATACCTCACATTGTTGTTTGACTTATCATGGAAATTATTGCGTTTTGGGAAAAAATTTTTGAGAAACTATCCAGGGCGGAATTTTCCTGCGGGAAATTTTCCAAGGGGCAATTATCCTGTAAGAATTTTCTGGGGGCAAATGTAAGGGTCCCTCTGGTATATAGATACCTGGCTTTTGGGATAATTTATGTCGTGGTTTTCAGTAAGGAAGTTTATGTTGCCTTGACTTGAGTGAGTTAACACGTTTGCTGCATCTTATATAGAAATTTTTTAGGCGTTTATTTGAAATTAGATATGCTTAATCTATTTAAATTTATCGCACTTTTAAGTGTGTTTTTAAATTTCAAAACGTCAATGATTACAGAAAATTATTTTGACACAATAAAGTTAGTCGGTTTAATAGCTTATTACTATAGGCTGCTCATGATCTTTCAACTTTTTTGAGAGTTAGTAAAGCCCAGAATTTACAGGATGCCATATGTCGATGGTGTTGCAACCTGCAATGTTTATGTTGTGTGTATGTGTCTATGCGTGCATGCATTTATCTATGTATGCTTGTATGCGTGTTTACGTGCATGCGTGTATGTGTGTATGCATGTATGCTTGTATGTGTTTCCAGTACTCCTCTAAAATCTTTCTGAGGAAAGCTATTAGATTTTCCAAAAATTTTCAAAATTTTGAAAATTTGAAAAATTTGATTTTTTTCAGATTTTTTCTAACTCTTTCCTAATACATGACAATAAGGGTCGATGGCCCAATGTTTTTGGTTGGCAAACCTAGCAGATTAGGCCCGGGAAGCTCATGATCAGTAGCATATTATATTTAGTATATTATAAAATACAACAACACTAATGAAATCTAACGGCATAAACATTAAAAATAAATTTTAATGTCGTAAGCAGCCTCTCCTTCTATTCTATGTCTAACTGTAATTACTGAATAAATTTCCTGTGAAATTTTTATGAAAACAAAAATAAGTAAGCTTTATAAAGTTATGATTTATAACTTTTCTTTTAAAGTTCTCTTACCTTTTCCGTTTTTGAGTTATAATCGGTTTAACAGTACATTTTGGGTTGAAAAAAATTAGCCGATTTTTTTAAAACTTAAATTTTGACAGTTTATAAACGGACCAATTTCTAGAAGGCTTTAGAAAACCAGCAAAATTTTTTACAATAATTAGTATAAATCTTTATTTATAAAAAAGCTTAGCTTCAAAAATCACCCAAAAATCATTGAAAATGTGCAACTCTAAACCACCAAAAGTTTCTTTGCTTTTGGCCATCATAATAATATGTCATTGAGGATTTTTTTTTGTTAACATCTTGGATTATAAAGTAAAAGTGTATGTCTAAAATATATAGCTATCTTATATTAGTAGCCTGTTTGTTTTCTTTTGTATTATACCTTTCCTTTACATTTCATATGGATGTCAGCAGACTTCAATAAAATTTAAAATGAAGATAATGAATTAATAGCTGGTCATAAACAAAGGGACAGAAACTAATCTACACTGCTTTATACCCTGGTAGCAATAACCAAAACTTACCTTTTTGTGCTTTGGAAATACTAACAATACTATGAAAAAACAATTTCGTAGCAGCTAAAAGCGCTGCGTATATGTTCGAGAGAGAGCAGACTTATATGGGTTTTTACTACCTATGATGAATACATTGGTGGACAATATCCAATTCCAAGGAGCGCTGCTCGCCTAATATTCTAGGAAATGCTGCTGTTGCTTTTATGACAGCAAATTGATTGCAAAGCATATTTTTTCAAATCTACATGTATAAAAAATGAAAACTTCAATCACCTTAAAATATTTTAAACGACGTAGTGTCAAGCTTGTGATCAAATTTTTATTTGGCAGAGTACGTCATAACCTCTTACCTGAGGCTGCTAAATTTATTTGTGATTCAATTTTCATATTTTATAAAAAATATCATAACTCAAATTTTACTCTAACAGAAGGTTTGTTGTCACAAGTACAAACCAATGAAAAAGAATTCCTAAGATAACCAAAGATCACCTTCGAAAATCATAATAATTTCTGAGAGAGTATATATATAATTTGAAGAATGCAGAATATAAGTATTGTCATCTTTGACCGATGATCATCATTGATGACAGGTCAAGAGTTTTGTTAAAGATGCTGTCAATAATGTTCATTATCTAATATGAAGTTGATTCTCTGT